>PVHP010020108.1:0-31036 GCA_004024765.1 Zapus hudsonius | reverse complement strand
CAATTCCCCAATGCCCCCCTCCCCATCCCCAATCAGCTGAATATCCTCCTCCATGGGCCGTCTGGATCAGTCCTTGTGGCAGGGGACCCTGGATAGCCTAGTACTCAGCCCGGTCCTCCTGGCCCAAGTGTGTTGTTTCTGAGGGGTGCCATGCCTCCGGACAGTCTCCCCCACCACGTCTCTCACAATCTTTCCGCCCCCTCTTCTGCTCAGTTCCTTGAGTTGTGGTGGGTGAGAATTAAGGCTGCTTTAAGGTTGTGAGTTTTGGGGTCTTTGTGTCGAAGATCGTTGGTTTCTGTCTCTCTGGCTTATCCAGTGTAGATTGAATGTCTGTGGCTGTGGGTCCCTCGTCCCTCCCGTCCTTCTCTGCGGGATTCCATATGGATCCTCCAAGGTATGACTGTGGTGGCTCCTCTCTCAAATCGTGTTTTTGACCTTGGGGTACAATAGATGTTTATTTCCCTTGAAGCAGGAAGCCATGTACTTATCAGTAATGAAGTATGCATACTTACAACTTTACTTTTGAGACAAAAACATTTTTTACAAGCAAATCAATGCTTTGGGTGGAAAAGTACTTTACCAGTTTTAAGCACAGCACGCAGGTTTTCATTCCTGCCTGTAAAATGTAGGGTGAGCAAACCTTAACAAAATTCATTTTGCATGGCACTGGTAATGAATCACTCTTGGATTGGGTCAATGTGTTTTTAGATTAGTTTAGAGTTTTTTTTTTTTTTTTTTTTTACTATATTAGGCTTGTCATCCTATAAGCTGGGTAGTACTACTTAATTTTATTGAAAAAAATGCTGCAAAAGAATAATTAATAAAGAATAATGGGATGGAGAGATGGCTCAGCAGGTAAGGCACTTGCCTGCAAAGCCGGATGACCTTGGTTTGATACCTACGTAAAGCCAGATGCACAAAGGAGCACATACATCTGGAGTTTGTTTGCAGTGGCTGGAGGCCCTGATGTGCCTAGTCTGCCTGTCTCTCTTCTCTCTAGTTCTGTTTGCAAATAAATAAATAAAATATTAAGAAAAAGAATAATGGAGATCTGAGTGTATTGTATACTGGTGGTCTGGATTTAGATTTTCTGAGCACTGGGCTGGAGAGATGGCTCAGTGGTTAAGGCATTCGCCTCCAGTGCCTAAGGCACCAGGTTCAATTCCCCAGGACCCACATAAGCCAGACCCACAAGGTGGTGACCCTGGTGCTCTCTCTCTCTCTCTCTCTCTCTCTCTCTCTGCTTGAAAAGGAATAAATAAAATACATTTAGATTTTCTGAGCACTATGCTCCATGAGGGTGGACAAGTTTTTTTTTGTTTATAGCTGCGTTCCCAATTCTGAAGACAGACCTGGCTTACAGAAGGAAGACTCTCAACACATGGTGTGGGGGTTGGAGTCCTGGGAGGGATTAGCTCTCCATAAAGATGTCAGATACCCAGGTCTCTGAACCCCTACCCTAGGTTATCCAAGTTATCAAAAAAATTAAAAATACAGACTCAGAGAAGGGTAAATTATAAATTGTGAGTTTTATTTTAGGGAGAGTTAGGAGGAAAATCAAAGCAGGAAAGTGCAAGCGAAAAGATCTCACACAGAAAGGCTTCTTTTCAGGGCAGAAGCAGCCAGGAAAGGAGCCCTCTTCCTGTCTCTGCTTCCTAAGTGCTGGGATTTCAGGCATGGACTACCGCACTCACCAGAAAATGAACATTTTAGTACATTTTATCACTCCGTTTTCCATGTTAGGGAGTTCAAAGTCTACTTATGCCTTCCTTTGTCCTCTAAAACTTTTATCTTTTGAGGTAAGGAAAGAATACGTATTTGAACAATTGTACAGATCAGAATAAGCATGGAACTTCGAGAGCGTTGTATCTAGGTGGAATCATAGTGGAGTCTCCTGGCACTCCTACCAGCCCCTGGTTCCATGTGGGCAGGTGGAGACCTACCTGCCAGAGGCAGCTTTGGTCCCAGGCTGGGGCTTGGGTCCTGTCAATGACACTGGGGACACTGGCCTCTGTTGCAGTCAGCTTCACATCGCTAGAACAAACATCTAAACCAGACACAGTTTATATGAAGAAGAAATTGTTTCAGCTTACAGATACAAGAAGATGTTCCATGAATGGCAGAAGCTGGCTCCCATTCATAAATCCAAGCAGAGAGACACACTACCAAATAACCAGCACCACAAACAAGCACAAACCTGCAGCAGCAGGGCTCCCAGAGCTCACACTTCTCTGCATACTGTAGGCTGGAATTCAGATCCATCCCAGTGACTCCTTCCCCCTAGCAGGAGTCTGCCTGTTAGAGGCAGAAGCTGCAAACTCAATTTTAATAACACCCAAGTCTATGGGGAACATACATTCAAACTACCACATTCCATCTCTGGTCCCCCATAGACTCATGACCATCTCACAATTGCAAATTGTATTCAGTCCAACTTCAAAGGTCCCCATAGTCTAAAGTTCCAAGTCTCATCTGAGATTTAAGACTGTCTCTTAACTATAAGTCTTATAAAATCAAAACAAGTTATATACTTCCAACATATAATGGCACAGAGTAAACACTTTCATTGTTATAAGGCACAACAAGGAGAGACAAGACTGATGCAAACTCAGTAACCATTAGGAAACTATCAGACATCTGTAATTCAAGTCTGACATCATAACCAGTGATGACAGCCTTTGAATTTTCTAATTCTACCCCTCTAGCTGGGCTAAGTAGCCAGGGAAAACTTTCATCCTGAGCCATCAGCACTCCATGGAAGCATCTGCACAGTCCTGGTATATTCAAAACATCTTCAGGTCTCCATTGCAAACCACAGTCCATCTTCCAGTGGTCTCACTGGCCTCTCTGTCAGGGTCATCATGTCCTGCCTCACTTATCATGTCTCAGCAGCACCTCCTGGAACTGTGTGCACTTCATGATCCACTCCACACATTTTTAATGCTTCTGAAACCAATACCAGATGTGCAGAAAACATGTTATTAATCCAGGGATGAAATGAATCATGACCTTGAAGAGCAGGTTTCTTCCTTTCAGTCATCTCCTTTCAAAAGAGTTTGCATTTTCACCAGTCATTCCTGAGTGAAATTACCTCAGGCATTCTTTCCATTGTTTCATTATAAAGTACTTGGGCCATCTTCCTTAACATTGTTAATGTGTTTGACAACAGCAGTTTCAGTCACCTAAAACCAGTATCTGTGCCTTTAATTTTAAACTTGCTTAAGCTTTTCTAACTATAATCTTAAATTTTCAGTTCTATATCTTTTTTAAAAAAATATTTCATTTATTCATTTTCAAGCAGAGAGAGAGAAAGAGAGAGAGAGAGAGAGAGAGAGAGAGAGAGAGAGAGAGAGAGAGAGCACACGAGTGCACCAGGGCCACCACCTTATGGGTCTGGCTTATGTGGGTCCTGGGAAATTGAACCCAGGGCCTTAGGCACTGGAGGCAAATGCCTTAACCACTGAGCCATCCCTCCAGCCCCAGTTCTATATCTTATGCCAAGCACATAAGATCTTTCAAATTCAACCATGATCAAACTCTTTGGGCATGGGCAGCAGAACACAGCCAGCCTTGATGCCAATAGCCCAGTTCCTACAAAGTTCTCTGCTGTCTTTCCTTCTCCTTTGAAAGTTCATAAGCAAGACTCCAAATACAATTTTCTCTTCACTTATCACTTTCAAATTCTCACCAGAACAGTCCATAAAACTTGGTTAACTGCTCTGGAAGGCATCTTCAGTTGCAAGTACCAAATTTTGTCCCATCCCTCTAGCACAAAAGTTCCAAAAGATCAAAATCCTCATGGTCAGATTTATTGTGAAGCAATACCACCCTACTTCTTGGTACCAATTTTTTGTTGTAGTCAGCTTCACACTGCTGGTATAAACATCCAAAGCAGACATAGTTTATAAGAGGAAGGATTTTTTCAGCTTACAGATCCAAGGGGAAGTTCCCTCCATGGTAGAATAAGCTCGCTCCCATTCATAAATTCAAGCAGAGAGGATACCACCAAATATCCAGCACCACAAGCAAGCATGAACCTGAAGAGCTCACACTTCTCTGTATACCTTAGGCTGGAATTCAGATCTTCCCCCAGTGGCATGCCCCCCGCCCCATAGCAGAAGTCTGCTCACTAGGGGCAGAAGCTTCAAACTCTATTTTAATAACACCTGAGTCTATGGGGGACATACATTCAAACAACCATAGCCTCCCTGGTGCATCTCTAAGGCCTAGGGATTTTATCTGGATTTCATGGTTTGGGAGAGGCTACAGAGGTAACATCCTGAAATCCCTGAAACTCTATACTTAGGTTTTAAATCCATCAGTTTGCAGGGAACACCGAGTTCGGAACTGGTGACAGGAAGTGCTGTATGTTTTTTTCTGCAGAGGCCCAAGTATGAGCTGCAATCACTTAGAGGGGCCCAGAGCCAAGACCCTGTGAGCAAGTTTCTCACAGTCCCCAGGTGAGTCAGTAAACCCCTTAATCCTGACTGCCAGCTTCTACTCACTGAGCTGTTCCACACTTTCCTCACCTGTAAAACAAACAATAAGGAGCTGGGGAGATTGCGCAGAGGTTAAAGGCACTTGGTTGAAAAGCTTGCTGGCCCTGCTTCAAATTTCCAGCAAATACATAAAGCCAGACACAAAATGACACATTTGAGACCCCAGTGTGCGAACACACACACACACACACACACACACACGCACACACACACACGCACACTCACACACACATGCACCCACATGTACACACACAAATCAGTAAAATATTTTAAAAGAATAATAATAAATCCATCTTGAGTTTTCAGTATCTAAATGAATTAAGATGCATATTGCGATCACAAAGTTTAATTAACATGGTATTTTTAGTTAGATTTTTATAATACAGACAGCATTTATTGAGAGGCACTGTGTGAAGCCTTTTATTAGTCCTCATTTAATGGACATAACTATTCTGTCAACTAGGTTACTGTTCCTCATGGTCATTGCCAAAATATTAGGGTGGTTTGAATCAGATGTCTGTATGCTTGGTCCCCAGCTGATGGTAATTTGCAAGGCGGAGCCTTGCTGGAGGAAGTGTGTTGTTGGGGGCAGGTTTAGGGGTGTTATAATCAACTCCCCATTGCCAGAGCTCAGTTTACTCTCTTGCTGCTGTTTTCTACCTGCTGTGGCAGAGGTGATGACCAGTCTCTGCTCTGCTATCTTTTCCCTGTCATCATGAAACTTCCTCAAAACTAAGCCAAAGGAAATTACTTTCTTCCCATCAGCTGGTTTTGGTCAGGTATTTTGTCAGCAATAAGAAGGTAACTATGACCAATATTTTATTAAAATAGAAAATTATAAAGAAGACACTCCCAAGATTACTCACAGTTCTCATTCACTGATACTACTAATAATTATTGGTTATTTCACTTTTGTTTCTTTCTTTGGGGGGGTGGGAAGTTGATGCTGGTGAGTTGAAAGGAAATGGCAGAGACAGGTACATGTGTGTCTGTGTGTACATGTGTGTGCAATGAAGTCCACACTCCTGTGCTCTGTCGCTGACTTGGGTAGCAGTGGGGTGGGTGGCAGGCAACTCAGGAGGGTGCAGAAACATAGCGTGGACAGCCTGAGTCTCTTGTTTGAAGCCACACTATGTTGGAAAGTACATTAGTTAGAGCCAACGGTATATGTTCCATTCCATGGCCAGTAGTTTTGAGACCAGGGATACCCAATGTTTCAGTTCAAGTCCAAAGGCAGGGAAAGACCAATGTTGCATCTCAAGACAGACAACCTTGAGACAGCCAGTCTCTTATTCTATAAAATTATGGCTGATTGATTGTATCAGCCCCATTCATATTAGGGGGACAATCTACTTTCTACATGGAGCAATTCAAATCTGTTTTTTTTGTGTGCGTGCGTGCGTGCATGCGTGTGTGTGTGTGTGTGTGTGTGTGTGTGTGTGTGTGTGTGTTTGTTTTATTTCCAGGTAGGTTCTCACTCTAGCCCAGGCTGACTTGGCACTCATTCTGTAGTCCCAGGCTGGTCTTGAACTCACATCGATCCTCCTACCTCTGCCTCCTGAGTGCTGGGATTAAAGGCGTGTGCCACCACACCAGGCTCCAGTTCACATCTTAATCTCACACAGAACAACCCTCACAAGCAACCCTAGGCTTTTGACCAAATGTTTGGGCACCATGTGGTCAAAGCAAGTTTATAAAATTAATTGTCACTGTAAATTATAGAACAGGTGAGGAATCTCGATTTCTGAATCTCACAGGGAAAGACCATCTTATTCCAGAAGTATCTGAGCCACCATTGCCTTATCAGACTGGATGTGGAGAAATGACAGGGGCCACAGCTTTGAAGAAACAAGACCATCTGCAGCAGACTTATAGGAGGCTCATTACTGTCCCTGGGAGCTGTACACACGCTCAGCAGGACAGATACCAAGCCCATGGGAGTTCCAAGGAGGAATGCTTGGTTCTCTATGGGTGGATTGGGGCCTGGTATCACCTAGAAGTTTCTGGGGAGTGAAGGCCACACTTCAAGGAGAGGCAAACACACACATTACCAACATCTGGCACACTCAGGTTTGACTTCCAACCTTTGTGGTAAGCAGACAGCTACCGGTGTAACTGCAAAGACCCTACCATCACTTGACCCAATCCATGATGGTGGGTCCTACAGCTTGCTGTCTGTCATGGAACTGAGGAACCTTGGCTTAACCAGGGGTGAGCTATGGGCCTGTTTTTTTTCTCTTCTGATTAGAACTGGAACCCTCCAAGGCTGGGAGTGAGCACTGGGCTCCTCTTGGGGCTGAGCATTCAAGGAAAGCTTCTGGAGCCGCTGATGTGCAGTCATAATTTTCTTTTCTGAACTCCAGTCATTCAACTGTCCAGAGGATTCTCTGAGGTGGGAAGACGGCTCAGCCACGCAGTGTGAGTCCCTGGATTCAGACCCCCAGAGCCCATATGAGGCTGGGCACTGGAGCAGGTGTCTGTAATCCCAGCACACCTATGCTGAGGTGCAGGTGGAGACAGGAGAACCCTCTGGAGTTCTGGGCCAGCCAGCCCAGTGATCAAGAGACCCTCCCCAATCAAGGGGGAAGGTGAGCACTGACACCCAAAGTCGTCCACAGATGTGCCATGGTATGTGTGCACGCATGCTCACAATGTGAACACACACACACACACAGATTATCCTTCCAAAAACATTCCCTTTATTTTTTTCACTAAGTGGATTGTTGTTCTTCACAAGCAAAATTACATTAACTAATAGTATGTATTTCAAGGACCATTCTGCACCCCATTTTTCTGACAATGGCTGGGTCTGATGTCATTAGCAGCCTATGGAGCTTGGCTGTTTTTGGAGTGTCTGGTGAGGCTGGTGTGGGGGATGGGAGGATAGGCAGAAAGAAGATACCAGGCTGGACCTGACCTTGTCTCAGCGCCATCCTTCACTGGGTGTGACTACACTCTGCCAGGAAGCTGGCTGACCACAGTCTTGCTTCATGCCATGCTTGGAGTCTCTTTCCTACCTAGAAACCAGGCTTTTGGAAGGCATTTTAAAAACTCTTGTTGGTCAGAGGAATATTTCCCTCTTCCATGGAACTTAGGAGGAAGCTAGAAGACCATGGAGTCTGGGCACATTGTATATTTATTTAATTTGTGCAAGAAGATTTCAATTGCTTTTTTTTTTTCTCATGTGAATGAAACTCGCATGATTCCCAATCTGTTTCTATGGTTTCCTTCCTCTCTTCTGATACATTAACCAGCCTGTCAGCTGATTATGGATTTTGGTGTCATTTTCTTTTTCAATCTGAGTCCACATTAATTTAGTTTTCATTTCAATGGTGTTTAAAAATAGAGCGACATTATTTTGACTAGTGTACAATCAGACCTCTAGATGTGCAAGGGGTTGTCACAGCGGTCTAGATTTCCATTGCTTTTCTCTCAGCCTCAGTCTTCTCTATGATGCGCATGCTTAAATCCTTGGTTATTTGGCAGGCTCTACAATGCACCTGGCCCCCCTTCGGGCTGGCCCCGGCAAATGTGCCCTCCTGAAAGATCGCTTGGACCTTATTTTGTGTGCTGGGAAAAAGCCTAGTGTCGGGGGACTCCTTTGTCCCAAGACTGGGGCTGTCAACTTGGTATTGCTCCTGAGTCTAAGCCATGCTCCTGGGCTGCATCCCTGCGCACCTGTGGGTCAGTGGTGGGCACAAGGCTCTCACTGCTGTGTTGCTGGCAGGAACCCTGTCACTGCCCACCGCCAGCGGGGGCAATGATAAAACACACAGGCACACACAAACACATACACACCGCTTATGGGTGGAAGAATGCGTGTTCTCTCTTTATTGCTCTCTCTTATTGCTCTCTCAAATCCCATTGCTCTCTCAGATCTCCTTCCATAAGTGAAGCCAGAATATATAGAGCTCCTTGCCAATCAGGGAGCTATTGGTCTATGATAAGAACCTGTGGGTATGATGTGCAAATAGCCAATCAGGACTCCTGAAACCTGTTAAGCTAAGCCCCTCTTGGCAAGCTGTCAGGTGCCGTCATGAGATTAAGCCAGGGTGTGCCTCCGTGGGCCCCCAAAGGCTTTCACCCCCGACAGAACCCTTGCTTGCTGAATGCCCAATGGGATGCATGGGTTACAGCTATGAGCTTTGGGTGAGATCTGGGCTGGGTTGCTGATCTCTCTTCTTGGCTATGAAGGCTTGGGCTGCCATCTTCCTAACTTCTCTGAGCCTCCAGTTCCTACTGTCAATGAGGCTAACAAACATGTGTCCTCACCGGTGAGGTGGTGAGAAGGCACATGAAATGCACTTGGCATGGAGTCAGTCCTCTGCTAACGATCAGCTCCCACCATCTTTAATACCCCTGTTATCGTGAATGGTACCCAAAGGCCCGTGTTAAGGGCTTGGTCCCAAGGGTGGTGCTATTGGGAGGTGGGAGTCTACTGAAAGGTCTGTAGGTCATTGGGGTATGCCCCAGAGGGGATTGTGGAACCCTGGCCATTTCCTCTTCTTCTTTTTCTTCCTGGTCATGTGCTCCCCGCCATTGCATCTGGCACCCCTATTGGAGCCCCTAGATCATTGGCTGGAGCTTATACAACCTTGAACCCAAAGAAACTCTTTCTCTGTAAAAGTGATTTGCTTCAGGTATTCTGTGATAATGATACAAAGCCAATACATTTCCCCTCCTTGTGTTCCCTGTCCCTAGAGTTTTATGGCTTGTTGGCCCACATTGGTTATTTCCTTTCATTTTGAGGAGATAAAAAAGGCCTAGGCTGGCCTTGAACTTGCTACATAATCTAGGCTGTCCTCAAACTTGTGATCAGCCTGCTTCTCAGCCTCCCAAGTGCTAGCGTCTGTACCATGAGACCTCACTGATTTCTCCTGTTTAAAAAGAAGCATCAGGGCTGGAGAGATGGCTCAGCAGTTAAAACACTTGCCTGCAAAGCCTACTGACCAGGGTTTGATTCCCCAGTGCCCACGAAAAGCCAGATACACACAAAGTGGCACATGCATTTATCTAGAGGTTTTTTTTCAGCAGCTGGAGGCCCTGGTACTCTCTCTCTTCTATCTCTGCTTATAAAAGAAGTTAAAATAAAAAGAAGCACCTACTAGGTTCCAGGTACTCAGATGGACACTTCTGTGCGCTGTTGAGTGCTATTCTCACATGACCCTGTGGGAAGGTTCTCGTTCTCTGCTGTTGCAAAACTTGGAGGTTGAAGTCTTTGCTAAGATCACATCGCTGACCAGGGACAGGACCAGGAATTCATGCCAGCTCTGCTCTCTTCTCTCTGCTTGCTTACATAGCTCTTTTTTCTTTAACTTTTGAAGATCTTAAGTCATATCAACCCCAACTATATAGTCACTTCCTTGAGGGCAGGAACCATATCTCATAGTTCTTTGAAATTCCCACAGTGCCAGGAATAACAAATAATTATTGATGGATCTCCAGAAAAGGCCTTGATATCAGACAGCTGACCAGTCTCATGATACACTCTTTCTCTGTTCACACCTTCAGATCTATGAATCAGCTCCAGGACACGGGGACATACTTGAGGAAAGGATTGGGCATCAAGTCTGTAACCCTGGAAACCAGCTTTGCCAGCAACAGTGAGTCAAGTTTCTAGTTAATACCTTTTAACCTTCTGTGCCCTATGTACACACAGACAGGCAGTCAGCGTGGATTAAAGGAGCCCCAATGAACTTCCACTTCTTAATATTTGGTCACCGCACAGAAGCGGCCTGCCAGGACAGAAGATTAATAGGCTGGATTATCTACTTGGGCAGATCAGGGGCCCAAGGTGGAGCTGAGAATCCTTTAGCTGAGTGGAGCTCATTGTAGGTCAGAGAAGTAGAAAGTTCCATCAGGTGGAAGTCTTGAGAGAATTCTCTTCTCTACTGTGTGGCACGAGTGTCTTAATCTGCTCAGGCCACCCAAACAAAGTGGCTCAAAGGAGAATCCGTTGTCTCCCATTTCTGGGTGCTGGACATTCACTATGGAAGGGTTGGCAGGGGTAGTGTCTTCTGAAGCCACTTTTCCCAGCTTGCATATGGCTGTCTTCTCCCTGGGTCCTCACAAGGTTCTTTCTCTGTGTGTGCCATTATCTCTTCTAAAAAGGACACCAATCATTGGATCTGGGCCCATCCTGATGACCTCATTTTAATCTAATTATCTCTTTAGAGATTCTATCTCCAAATATGGTCACATTCTGATTTACTGAGAGTTAGGGCTTTGCATACATGAATTTTAGTGGGGAGTGGGTGAGGATATACAACTCAGCCCATTAATAGTGAAACACACTGGTAGAACAAAGAGGCCTTTTCATGACCATAGCAGCGATCACTATGAGTATGGTAATTGGCAGTGTCAAAGTAAATTACATCTTTATTATCCATATTTAGATACACTGAATGAGGAAATAATGTGTTGGTGTCCCCAATTCCCCGATTTCCCTCTTCCCTGTCCCCAATCAGCTGGGTATCCTCCTCCGTGGGTAGTCTGGATCAGTCCATGGGGTAGGGGATTATGGATAGCCTAGGAATCAGCCTGGTTCCATCCCCCCTTTGTATGTTGTTACTGAGGGGGGCCATGTCTCTGGATATTCTCCCCCACCATGGCTCTTACAATCTTTCCGCCTCCTCTTCCGCTCAGTTCCCTGGGTCATGGTGGGTGAGTATTAAGGCTGCTTTATTGTTGAGGTCTTAGGGGCCTCTGTACTTCTGCTTCAGGTTGCATTGCAAATCGTTGGTGTCTGTCTCACTGGCTTATCCTGGGTTGACTGGCTGTGGTTATAGGTCTCTTGCTTATCCCACCACTCTCTGTGGGGTTCCATGTGGATCCTCCACACTAGGTCTGGGGTGGCTCATCTCTTGCCAGGATGTCAGCTATCGGCCTGTGGCTCCTTGGTAGGGTTGGAAAGGCCACAGCTCTCTCACTGAAAGGCACCTAGTTTTCATTACAGTTGGGTAGGCATAAGAAAAGGGCCTGTGTATGAATGTGGTGTGCGGCCAGCAAGACACACTCAAGGTTCTCAGTGAAGCCGTGTAGTGGGAGGAGGTTGACAGAATAGCAGAGAGTAGCTATGATAGAGGTGGTAATAATTATGACCTGCACACACATGCACTAAGGATAGTATTAGTCTACATAAGAGCTATAGGACATACATATGTACATGTATCTATACACACATATACACATACATATGTACAGATATACACAGTGGTAAAAGCATATGTATTTAATATACATTTTTATATATCATATGTGTGCATAGTATATATGTAGTAATATATAGTGACTATAGCATATATCTTATATATGCATATATGGGTATATATATATATATATATATATATATATATATATATATATATATATATATATATGTACAGTGGTCATAATAGTATAGTCCCTGGGTGGCTGGAGCTGTCCTCGTTTCTGATCACAACTTGACATTCTGGCCAGGCATGGCTTTGAATTACCACTAGCTCAGTGACATTGCCGCTTCCTTAGAGCTTTTCATCCACCAAGTTCACCTCATTTTGCAGTAATGACAGTCCCCAGGAAAAGCACAGATTGGATTAGCACTTGGCACTGTTATTTCAGCACCCTGGGGGTTCGCAGCTGTGACTC
This sequence comes from Zapus hudsonius, assembly GCA_004024765.1. Taxonomy (NCBI): domain Eukaryota; kingdom Metazoa; phylum Chordata; class Mammalia; order Rodentia; family Dipodidae; genus Zapus; species Zapus hudsonius. The sequence continues at coordinate 18,911 of PVHP010020108.1, read as the reverse complement.
ACAGCTGTGAAAAGCTGGTTGAGCCATACTTGCTTTCTTTAATTCAGCAATGACTTGAACAAATGAACCTAATGCCCAGGAAATTTAGCTGGAGTCAGTGCTCTGAACACTGAAAGGCACAGGACAGAATAAAAATTTTATGGCTTCCAATAGCTGAAGCTGCAAGCCAGAATGAATTGATTTGTCCATCTAGTCCTCTAGAGCACAAATTTCTTACAGAAATCTCCAAATTGTTTAAATGCAAATGCCATAGCTATTCTAGTCTCCCTAGAGAGCTTAACTTTTTCACGGGACTGAGTGAAGCTGGTGGCTCTGGTCCTCATTGAGCATTTTCAAGTCAAACCTCAACTCAGTGGAATATGTTTGGAGCTCCTAAGAGGAGTAATGTGCAATGTAGAATTCCAAAGGAATTCCTGAAGGAATTCATAGTGCAGCAGAGATACCAATGTTCCCAGCAGCGCATGATAGGCACCCAGAAGTGGGAAGGAAATACGACGTAAGCAGATGGGAAGGAGAGATTGCCTCTGATCCCATGCATAGGGAGCGTTCCCTTCTTGAGAGAAGATGGAAACCGGGTCTTCTTGAACTGTATTGTCTCCTTTGCTCAGGGTTCCCCTCTGGGGAGACACAGTAAGTGGGGCTAGAGAAGGGAGTACATCCACAGCAAATGCTTTGACTTAGTACGTGATAGCAATGGTAAGGCTGACAGGAATGAAACCTTGTGAAGCAAAGCTTTACACAGATGTCAAACTGGTAAGGAGCTTGGGTGAGTGATGGCAGGATTCAGGACCTCCTTCCACTAACACAGAACAGGGGCCTGGTGAAATGTGGAGGGTGGTTAAATCAACACCACATTGTCCAAAATGGAGAATTGGACCATTATTTCGGATATGAATCATTTTATTTCAGGAGTCAGGTTGATATTTTTTAAGTGTTACTAAGCAGTTTTGTTTATCTTCTGCATTATGGAAGACTGTGAATCATTTTAAAATTTATTATTTTTGTTATATTTTGTGATCAATGTACTCTCAACTAATTGTGACTCTTTTACTTGCTGAACAATCTTTTTTTATGAATTCTTAAAATTTTGTATTTGTAATCCAAGCACTTTGGAGGCTGAGTCTGAAAGACCATGAGTTCAAGGCTAGATTGGGTTACATAGTGACTTTGAGGCCAGCCTGAGCTACGTAGACAGACCCTGTCTCACAATAAATTGCATTTAGCTGTCATTGAGTTGCTCATTTAAAAACAATAGTTAAAACAGAAAAAAAATATATATATACACCTTCTTTCTTAACCAGTGATCCATCTCTCTAGCCCATGTACCTTATTTCAGCTCAGCTTTTTGTACCTTCTATAAAACTTTTGATTGTATGTATCGAAACACCTTTGTTTACTTTTTAAGTTTTCCTTTTCCATATTGTTAATTCACTTTCATTGAACAGGAAAACAGTTATCCCAGTTTGTCTAGGACTGGAGACTTTTCTGGGACACAGAATTTTCAGTGTCTAAACTGGAAGGTCCTGGGAAAATTAACATGGTGGTCACCTTAGGTTATAATACTTCACGTAGCAGAGATGACCAACTGTCACATTCTTGCCCAGCCAGGTACACCTGTTCCAGCCTCCTTGGTGCCCAAGTATGGCCACATTGTGCTCCTCACCAATCACAGCAGTGGGAGAAGTGATGCAGAAGCAAACATACTTCCTCCACCCTCCCCATGTGGCCTGGGAGTCAACACCCAAGGAAACCTCAGGATTATCAGGTACAGGTACAGCAGGCCTTCTGGTGCCTCGGATTTATGAATAACTGCATACAGCCACTATGTTTGTTACATTTCATTATCTACTTGACTCGATGTAGAATCACCTGGGAGACATACATCAGGAGGAGTGTCAGAGTCAAGGCCCACTTCAACAGGCTTGGTACCAACCCATGGGGCCCAGTCTGCATGAAAGGGGTGTTCCTATTCAACCGAAATATGAGCAAGCATGCTGCCTGTTCCCGTCAACAGAGCTGCCTGTCCCCATGCCGTCCCTGCCAGGATGGACTTACCTCCTCAAGCTTTGGGACAAAGTAAGCCTTTCCTCCCTTTAGTTTGATCCCAGCAATGAGAAAAGTAATATGTCACAGGCTCCACCATCTACCCTGTCATCGCTGCATGGAGCGTCATGAGCAAGAGTGGGCTAGATCAGTGAGATGTCATGATCAGATAAAGCCAACTTATCACCATCTTGATATACAATGCTCTCGGAATGAAAAGACCTGTGACTTCAAATGCAAATGCGTTTTGTAATGGGGCTACCATCATAGAATTCGCTCCTAACAATGTATGTCATTGTGGATAATAAAGAAAAAATTAAAAATGTGGTTTTCTGTCATATTTAAAGTTACAGTAAAAAGACTGAATCTCCCTTAAGTAAATTTAGGCTCAGCCTGGACCATGACTAAGAATTCTCAGAAAGAGGCTAATTGCTATGTCCCTTAGCAGGTTTCCTGTGTGAGAGGGTAGGAGTGGATTACGATACAAAAGCATGAACACAATAGTTTTCCTTGCATCTGCAATACGTTTATGATCCTTTTCCTCAGTGTCATGGAAACTGTATGCATATTCTTGACATGAGAGAAATTATTTTGACTTGCCATCTACATGAACTGTTAAAAATAAAATCCGATTATGTTAGAAAAAATTAAAACATTAATGTAAAAAAAGGCAGATCTGAACCCTGGCAATTTTATCCCAGTGGGAAAAAGTTTGTCTTAAGGCAGTTCCATCACTTTAGAAAGCACTGAGGAAGCCTTCCGACTTTGATGTGGTTGATGGTTCTACAGTACCATCTTCTAAGGGCAAACAGCTATTTGAAACTGCTTTGTCTCCAGTGGATGGGTTTAATTCTACTAAGTCGTACCGATGAGGAGGGAAAAGCTTAAATGTGTTTCTAATCAGAGAGGGCTTCAATGAGCAATTGACCTTGGATATACATAGTGTTGTAGTCAACGTTCTCTAGTTGCTGCGCAGAAAGAACCCAACCAAAGCTGCTGTGGAGAAATGGGTTTATTAGGCTTACGGACTCGAGGGAAAGCTCCATGATGGCAGGGAAAACGATGGCATGAGCAGAGGGGTGGACATCACCTCCGCCACAGCACTGCAAACAGCAGCAGGAAGGTGTGCCAAATACTGACAAGGGGAAGCTGGCTTATAACCCCATAAGCCAGCCCCCAACATCACAACTCCATCGAGGTTGTAAAACCCAAACTGCCATCAGCTGAGGATCGATCAATCAGAACACATTCATTTGTTTGTGGGGTACACCTGGATCGAACCATGACACATAGTTACCTCCAGTTTCTTTCTTTTCTTTCTCCCTCCCTCTCTTCTTCCCTTCCGCCCTCCTTCCTTCCCTTCCTTCTTTCAGTGGGAGTTGAGGAGAGAGACCCCACACAATGTTGCCAAGCTCCTCCTTAACCCTTCCCCAGTCGGAGCTTTGCCTTACCTCCTACAGGATCAAAATGGGTATTCCTGTGGGTATTCTTGTTTAACTTTTTTTTCTTAAACATGTATGTACTTTTTTTCTGGAGATTTTTTTCAATTCCACTCCTCAACACCCTAATAGCAGTTAGGGTTACTTCTTCAGAGGGGGGATTGTGACAGTTTCAGGAAAGTTCCATAGACACCCCCTCCCCTTGAGTGGGAGGTGTCTCTAGCTAGAGTTCAAACCTAGGTGGTAAAACTGATTGGTCAGGTATGAACCAACCAGCTGTCTCTCTGCTCACCTGGGGCAGGGAATACTCACTGAACAGAAAATTCTGTCTCTTCCTCACCCACATGGCCTAGAAGAAGGACCTCTGACTCTCCAGGGACCTGTAAGGTCCCCCAAGCCCCCATTAGGCTGTGGTGAGGGGCTGGGTTTCTTTCCTATATGAACCTTTCCTTCTCATGATCTTTTCTTCTTCTGCTTGTTTAGCTGAACAGCATAGATTTTTGTTTTGTTTTGTTTTTCAAGGTAGGGTCTCGCTGTAGTCCAGGCTGACCTGGAATTCACTCTGTAGTCTCAGGGTGGCCTTGAACTCATGGAGATCCTCCTACCTCTGCCTCCCGAGTGCTGGGATTAAAGGTGTGCACCACCATGCCTGGCAACAGATAGATTTTGTTAAAACCTCTCCTATGTGTTCTCCCCACACTGGTGGCTGGAAATCTCTGTAACTCCCCATTTTCCTTGAAATAAAGGGGGCAGAAAGATTGTGAGAGCCGTGGTGGAGGATACTATCCAGGGGCATGGCACCCCTCAGTAACAACATACTAGGGCCAGGAGAACCTGGCTGAATACTAGGCTATCCATGGTCCCTTGTCACAAGGACTGATCCAGATGACCCACAGAGGAGGTTATCCAGCTGATTGGGGATGGGGGAGGGGGAGCATTGGGGAATTGGGGATAACAACTCACTGTTTGCCTACTAAATAATGTAACTCATTATGGACAATATAAAAAATTAAAAAAATAAAGCCTCCTACTATATCTTAACCTCTGGCTGGCCTATAATTTTAATTCTTAAACTTTATAGGCAAGAATTCGGGTACTCCTTAATTGTTGAGATACATTGGAATTTTGCTGGGTTATTATCTAAGTTCTAATCCCTAGCTCAGCCCACTACATTCCCTCCCTCTCTTCTCCCTTCCCTTCCCTTCCCTTCCCTTCCCTTCCCTTCCCTTCCCTTCCCTTTCCTTCCCTTTCCTTCCTTCCCATATGTGTGGAGACCAAAGGTCAATGCCCAGTGTCTTCCTAAATTGTTCTCTACCTTAATTTTAGAGACAGGGTCTCTTCCTGAACCTGGAGCTCCCCTGGGTTAGCCTAGCTGGCCAGCAAGCCCTAGGGCTCTGCCCATCTCTGCCTCCTCCGTACTGGGATCATCGGCAGGCACCACCATGCTATTACCTGGATGCTGGTCCTCATGCTGGTGACAAGCCCCTTCCCAACTGAGTCACCTCCTCAGCCCCCACCTCCCCTTCCTGCTGTATTTTTCTTTAACAGAACAGAAATATACTCTTGAGACATTTCAAATCCTGTTGCTGCCACACCACCCAAGTATTTGCAATGCCAGGCACCATAGGCCACCTTTAGATAGTAACATGATTCCCACCCCATGGCCTCACACAGGTAGCTGGACAGGACATCACCAGCTGGTAGGCTCCTTCCTGGAAGTCTTCCTTAAAACCAGCCACAGCTTAACTGTCCCTTGAAGCAACTGCAAAAAACACCCACCCAAGTTATGTGTATCCCCCAGACTGAAACTGAACTCATCCAAGTCACAGCACCCCCTTAATGGGATCCCCCAAATGTCTAGACTATTTACATTCCAACCAGGAGAAATGAATAAAGGGGAAAATTTGACAGTATCATACTTTTGTTATTCACCAAAGTAGGAGCACAAATCCACGTTGCCAGGAAAGTGCCCATGGGAGTTCTTTCTCAGTAAATCTGCTGTTGCTGAGAGCTGGGGGTGGGGAATTGGTCCTGGTGTGGGAGATGCCCCGCTGAGAAGTGAGGCTGGCAATTCACAACATGTTCCCGACAACTTGAAGGTTGGCTGTGAGCAAATCAAACCCTGGACTTAAGCATTCTGCCAGAGCTCTGGTTTTAGATGGCTCAACAATAAATGTGGTATTCTCTTTCTAGCTAAAATATTTAAAAATATTTTATTTATTTGCAAGCAAAGAGAAAGAGAGATGAGAGAGAGAGAGAGAGAGAGAGAGAGAGAGAGAGAGAGAGAGAGAGAGAGAGAGAGAATGGGAGCACCAGGGCATCAGCCATTGCAAATGAACTCCAGATGTATGCACCACTTTGTGCATCTGGCTTTATGTGGGTGCTGGGGAATCAAACCCAGGTCATTTGGCTTTGCAGGCAATGCCTTCACCACTGAACCAAGGTACAGTTTTTCATGTATATGTTAATTTTAGAAACCACTTTATATTCATCACATTGCAAAATAAAAGAGGTGCAAAAGAGCCCATATGATGCCTTTGTCCCCAAGTTCTATTATGTGGAGGCAATGAACAGTCCTGCTCTCACGTGACTCAGTTCTATTCATGTAAGAAATTATGTCTCTGCATAGTCCGATTCATATTCACAATCTTTTTGCTATAGATGTTTGTTTGTTATGGTCTTTTGTTTTTCTTTAAAAATAGATGAAAGTGCTTTTATCTTTCTCTACTCTACTCAGTTCTCCTTCAGCATAACAAGCTTCCCGATTCTTTTTTTATAACTGTATAATAATCCAGTATCGGAATTCACTATTAATGCACATTTGCTTCATGTGCTGTTTTCAAGGCACTCATTATTTCTCATATGTATATTCCTCTAAGATACATTCTTTGACTTGAAATTGATAGGTAAAAAGAACATGGTACTAGAATTGCTAAGCCTGCATCCATAGATTCTAGGATATTCTGATCCTCAGTAGGTGACTCTTTCCTTTCAGTTTTGCCCACAAAGGGGAAATGTCTTAAAACTTTTGATCTTTTCCAGTTTGATTTTTTTAAAAAATGGCATCTGCGTGTGATTTTTTTAAATGGTTTCTTTCATGATGAATTCATCTCTCTGACTCTAGATCCATATTTAATTTCTTTCTCTGTCTCTCTTCTCCCACTTCTGTGAACCTTTTGATTACAGTCCTCCTACCTCCCGCCCCAACTTTAAGGTCAGCTGACTAGCAACATTAATTTTCCCCACCATTGTGTACCTTCTCCTGCCTCATTATTTTTCTTATCTATTTGCTGTTCAGTGTTCTTTTGCTTTGTTGATTTCTGCTATTGATTTGTATATTTGGAAAACTTGCCCTTTGTTTGATGTATGAATTGCATATGCTCCACCCCCAAAGCTGATAATTTGGGCTTGACATTGTGATGATTCTTACAGTGAAGAACTTAAACTCTTAAGTCTTGTATAGTAGAATATATCTGCTTTTCCTGCTTGGTTTTAGGGTTTCATGCCATATGTGGGCCTGCTTTGCTCTGAAGTTATAAAAAGAGTTCTCCTAAAATTTCCTTATGGTTTTATTTTAGTTTTTATCTTTCCTTTCTGGCTTTCTCCCTCCCTTCCTTCCTGACAGGGTCTCTCTACATAGCCCAGGATGGCCTCAAATTTAGGATCCTCCTGTCTCTATTTCCTGAGTGCTGGGATTACGATGAGCCAAGCAGATTCTGTCTTAGTTTTATATTTAAATATTTGAATAACTTGAAATTAACTTTGGTGTAAGGTATACTGTGTGGTTCTTTCTTTTTTTTTTTTTTTAAGATGACACCTCCGTGAATCTAGTAATGTCTTTCCCACATTGATTTGAAATTCCACTTTGATTATTATATAGTAATTTTCTGTAGGCAAATGGATATTTTTAGTGTCTTGACTTACCCATTTATGTATGCAGTAGTACTACATTGTTAAGTGGTTTTACGTACAAATTTTACTAAGGACAGTTCTCCCTCTTGATTTTCTTGGATCTTATTTATTTTTCCTACAAACTTTAAAGCCATCTTGTCCACTAAAAGCAGACTCTTTCAGGTATTTATTTGGAGTCATGTGAACTTTACAGACTAGCTTAGGGAAACCTGATAAAGTCTGTGTGATGTAGTCTTGTCTACTGATAGAATGGATTTTTCATTTGTTTTAATTCATTTATTTGTGAGGAGGGAGGGAGAGAGAGAGAAAGAGAAAGAGAGAGCGAGAAAGAGAGAGAGAGAATAAAAATACGGGCACACCAGGTGTCATGTTCTGATTCAGATGTTCCCCCATAAACAAATGAACGTGTTCTGATTGATTGATCCTCAGCTGATGGCAATTAGGGAATTACAACCTCGCTAGAGTTTTGTTGTTGGGGGTGGGCTTATGGGGTTATCAGCCTTGCCAGTGTTTGGCACACCTTCCTGCCTCTATTTGCAGTGCTGTGGTGGAGGTGATGTCCACCTCTCTGCTCATGCCATCGTTTTCCCGGCCAGGATGGAGTCTCCCCTTGAGTCTGCAAGCCTAATAAACCCATTCTTCCACTAGCCACTTTTGCTTGGGTTCTTTCTGTGCAGCAACTAGAAAGCTGACTGCAACACCAGGGCTCTTGCCACTGCAAACTCCCGACACATGCACCACTTTGTGCATCTTGTTTTAGGTTGATAATGGGGGATTGATCCAGAGCCAGCAGGCATTGCAAGCAAGCACTTTAAACCATTGAGCCATCTCCCCAGCCCCCAAAACTTTAAAAAATATTTATTTTATTTATTTGAGAGGAGAGAGAGAGAGAGAGAGAATGAATGGGTGCATCAGGGCTTCTTGCCACTGCAAGTGAACTCTAGATGCATGCACCACTTTGTGCATCTGGCTTAATGTGGGTACTGAGGAATCAAACCTGAGCCAGAAGGCTTTGCAAGAAAGTACCTTTAACTACTGAGACATAGCCCTACAAAAACATTTTTACGACTTTATCTGTCAAGAAAGTGTATTCACACCTTGTTTCAAATTGATTTACTTATCACCATTTCAAACCATTAGTTGTAAAATGCTGTTTGAGGTTAGTTAAAAAGATCAATTAACATTACTGACCTAAACAATTCCACCATATTTATGAGTTACATATGTCAAATATTGGTCTCCAAACACATGAGCTTTTGCAGAAATGACTAGATAACATGTAGTGGCAACTTTAACGCACATGAAAAGGATTCATTTACTGTGATGGTTAATCTATACATTAAAATTACAAGCCAGCCACCTTGTGGAATTCTTTGTTGGACATATGTGTGTGGTATGTGTGCATATATGTGTGTTTGTATGTGTGTGAGCACACATGTACAAATGTGTGTACAGGACCAAAGGACAACCTTGGATATCATCCTTATGTATGTTGTCCACTTAGTTTTGAGATAGGCTCTGTTGTTTGCCTGGAGTTAACCAATAAGGTTAGAATGGCTGGCCAATGACCTCCAGGAATCCATTCATCTTCACCTCCCCTGCACTGGAATTACAGACATTCACTATCATGCCCAGCAGTTTATGTAGGTACTGAGGATCAAACTCTGGGCCTTATGCTTGGGAGGTAAGTGTCTTACAGACTGAACTATCTCCCTAGCTCCATCTTACTGAATTCTTTTTGTTGGTAATAGTTTTTCACTTGGGTCTTTTAGCTTGTTCATGTGAACTATTCTATCCTCTGAAAATAATTAGAATTGTATATTCTTCCTTTCAACTCTTAAATCTCCAGTTTCAGTTTTGATGGATTTCATTGACCAATAGGACCCAGAGCAATATTATGTTATTGAAGGAGTTTTCTTCCACCTATTTGGGAATATTCTTAGTATTTTCTTAGTAAGCTGGCCTTTGGGCTAGGAGGATGAGAACAAGTTACTTTATTATCTTATATGGCATCCAGGCTTAAATTAGAGAGGGGGCCAAACGCGAGAAAACCATGTGGAAGGAGAGGCAGATGGCCCTGCCCTGGCGCATTGAGGACATGTGAGAAGCCATGCTGATGGCTGGGGAGGGAGCCGTGCATGCCCTGGGTGGAGGAGGGACATGCAGTTGCACTTCTTGGCCATCCCAAGAAGAGGTGGGTGTGATGTCTGGTCCAGCCCTGCAGCCCAGATCTCACATGGACTTTCCTTTCCTAACAGCTCAAGAGTCCTGAGCCATGATTCCTAAACAGAGGACCGGATCCTTAATGTCCAGAGTGGGTCAAGGCAGTGGTGCTGAAGTAAAGTCCCTTGATGGTTCATCTTCATCGTGAACTTGACTGGGTTTAGAATCACCATGGAATCGTACCTCTGGGCGTGTCTGTGAGGACGTTTCCAGAGAGGTTTAACTGAGGACGGAAGACTCACTCTGAATGTGGGTGACACCATGCCAGGGACAGAAAGGAGAGAGAGAGCTGAGCACCAGCATTCATTTCTCTACTTCCCGATCCATGCAACGTGACCAGCTGCCTCCAGCTCTGTGGTCATGCCTTCCTTCCCTGCCATGATGGCTACCCCCTCAGACCCTGAGCCAAAATGAAGTCTTCCGAAAGTGGCTTTGGTCAGGTATTTCATCTTAGTAAGAAGTAACTGCAACAGCCCCAGCACCAATGTTGGTAAGGACCGTGTCTCCAGCACGGCTGCTTTCCTGGCCCCTCGCTGGCCAGTAGCTATTTTACCAGGTCCGCAGAATGCAATGACACATCAAATAACCTTACAGTTGCTAATGAACCAAGGTGACATTGTGGTGGAATTGAATCGGTGGTGACTTGGGACAGCTGTTAGGCACTCCAAGCATGACTCAAAGGCCAACTCAGCCCTAAGAAGGGAAATTTAGTTTTGCTATAGTGGGAGAGAGTTCAGGTTCAGGTTCAAACATGGGTGTTAAAGTCCTGGCCCCAGCTACTGCAGGTTTAGCTGCTGGGTCTCAACAATCCCAATCTAGGTGGCAAAGCGAGATCTGCCATTTGGTGATCAGGCCCTGGGGCCTCAAGGTCAAGGAAAGGGACACTTGGCTCGGTAGCCTCCCAGGGCAGCAGCCTTTCCCATGACCTTGATAGCAAAGTATGCACACTGATGCATGGCGAGTTCAGGGTCAAGTGCCATCATGACGAACTCTACGATGTGTTTTGTGGTCTAGTTGTACTTGAATTTGTGTGTGTGTATGTTTAAGACTACTTACCATAATTGGACTGCTGACTTAAATAAAATTTAAAAAATAATTATTATTTATTTACAAGTGGTGAGAGGAGGAGGATGGGGAGCGGGGAAGAGAGGCAGAGAGACAGAGAGAGAGAGAGAGAGAGAGAGAGAGAGAGAGAGAGAGAGAGAGAGAGAGAGAGAGAGAGAGAGAGAGAGAGAGAGAGAGAGAGAGAGAGAGAGAATGGGTTTACCAGAACCTTTTGCCATTGCAAAGAAGCCAGATACACACACAACTTTTTGCATCTGGCTTTACATGTGGGTACTTCGGAATCAAACTCAAGCCATCAGGCTTTGCTAGCAGGCACCTTTCACTGCTGAACTCTCTCCAGGACCCCTAGATTAATATTTTATAACCGTTCTTGTGGAAAAGACCATTTATGATGATGCTTTGAAACAATGCTTACATTTTTTTAAAATTCACTTTATCTGTCACTTTTGAGACAGCCTGGTGACAGTTTGCTTTAAATTCTTTATTACTTGTCTTCAGGACTTTCCCCCTTTCTCTTTCCTTTATTTCACAGTGGGCAGGGAGCTCCTGGGTTAAATATGGAAAGAAACAATAATAATTGTCATGGTTTGATCCAGGTGTCCCCCACAAACAAATGAATGTGCTCTGGGTAATTGATCCTCAGCTGATGGCAGTTTGGGTTTTACAACCTCGATGAAACTGTGTTGTTGGGGGTGGGCTTTTGGGGGTTATAAGCCAGCTTCTCCTTGCCAGTGTTTGTCACACCTTCCTGCCACTGTTTGCAGTGCTGTGGCGGAGGTGATGTCCACCCCTCTGCTCATGCCATCATTTTCCCTGCCAGGATGGAGTATCCCCTTGAGTCCGTAAGCCTAATAAACACATTCATCCACAAGCTGATTTTGTTTGAGTTCTTTCTGCGCAGCAACTACAAAGCTGACTGCAACAATAATCAATACATTATCAAGCTTGACTATTTTTTTCTTATTCAAATTTACATTAATCTCTAGGGGCCTGTAAGATGCCAAGTATTATAATACTTGCGCACTGACGTTTTATGGGTGGATACATAATACTTCAGGAAATACAGAGCAAAAGCTTCACTATTTCATTTGGCCTGTTAGTCACAATTGGACAGATCATAGCTTAGGCCTAATTTTTAAATCTTATTTATTGAAGTGATGGAAGTTGGAGTTTTTAATCAGGCTCAGGGTGGAGTCCTTGCTTTGTGAGTGTTGGCTGTCATGGGTACTTCTGGTGGCTCTTTCAGGGGACCTCTGACTGGCAGGTCTGGTTACTGACACTGGATGTGCTGCCTTCCTCAATTGGACAAAGAAACAAGGCACTTCTGCCCATGATGTGTGCACTGGGCCTCGGTATTTACAAAGCAACATTAAAATGCAATATCTCACAGAGTCTGTGCAATTGGAGGAAACTGCTCCCTTGCTCCTGGGGAGTCTTAATGCATATTAATCTGCATGTAGCATGCGTGCCTGCATCTCTCTGGCATTCATACAATGATTTATAATTTGCAAAACACTCTTACAAAATATATCCACTTGAGGAGAGGAAGCTACTTAGTATCCCAGCTCCCTCGGGGATAAATACATATTAAATTGGGTTTGAAAGCACCAGGATTGCTTTCTCTGTTCAATTAGATCCTGTACTTCAAAACGTGGACACCAGCAGACTTGTAGCTTTGCTAGGATTACTGGCTGGTGTCGGGAAGAATGGCATTCGTTTGCTGTTACAAGACACCTCATCAGCTCTTTCAAGCTGTCTCTTGGTGTGCTCAAGGTTTCTTGCAGCTGTGCACTGGGGATTTAAAGGGACAGTTTCTCCATAGTTATTGCTCTGCCTGGGTACCCTGCCCAGATTTGTCATCTTTTAAAAATATCTTTATTATCCATAATTAGATACATTGTATGAGCAAATATTATGTTGGTATTCTCATTTCCCTCCTCCCTGTCCCCAATCCATTGGGGAACCGCATTGGTGGGCATACTGGATCAGTCCATGGGTAGGGGGTTATGATTAGCTCTAGAGGTAGCCAGTTTCCCCTCCCTCTTTGTGTGTTGTTGCTGAGGAGGGTGATGTCTCTGGATGTTCTCCCCCACCATGGCTCTTACATTCTTTCTGTCCCCTCTTCTGCTCAGTTCCCTGAGTCATGGTGGGTGAGTTTTGAGTCTGCTATATTGTTGAGATCTTACGTGTCTCTGAACTTCTGCTTTGGGTTGTGTTGGGTATCATTGGTTTCTGTCTCTATTGTCCTTTCCTGGGTTATCTGACTTGCTGGGGTCATAGGTCTCTTGTTTATCTTACCACTTTCTCATAGGTTTTATTTGGGGTCTAGATGATAGGCCAGAAGTGGTTTGTCTCTTGCCAGGGTGTCAGTCATCATCCCATGGCTTGTTGGTGGAATTGGATTGTCTATGACTCTCTTGCTGCCTTCTGAAAAATACAAACAGAATTTTCGTTGGAGAAGTGAAATCAGTGTAGGTTAAATGAGACAAAAATTGATAATCTGGCATGATTCTAATGGGTATAGCCTCTCTGTAGCTCTCTGGTAGTGGGAGATTCCCCTTGGAGCCTGGCTTCTTGGTCTCCATAGGATTTTGCTGTGGATCCCAGTTCCAGTTAAGGATTCCTTGTCACTGAGTGGATCTCTTAGCCAATCTGAAAGCCATTGATTACCCACCTAGGTTTAGCGCCACTATTGCACAAATGAGCATTTCTTGAATTGCTGGTCTCTTCCATATAGCCATGTGTTCAGCATTCTCATGACATCAGTCTGAATTGTATATCACTGGTCTTTACTTTCTCCAAATATCATTGACCAATTTTCCCTGGCAGCTCGTGTGTAGTGCCTTCCAGCACTACACATGTTACATACATTTGTAATCTTACTTTTTCACTTTTCCAGCCATAGGTAAATGGTCGTTCACTCTAGACACTAGTGTGTGCTGGGTGAGTCAGGATGCCCGAGCCATGGTGGGTAAATTCAAGTCTACTGTAGTGTTGAGCTCTTAGCAGCTTCTGGAATTCTTCTTTGGTATGTTTTGAGTATCCTCAGTGTCTGTCTTCTTCACCCTGGTGCAGGTTGTCAGGCTCGCAGTGGAAGCAGCACTCTTGCTCATTTCGTCACTTCCTCTGTGATTTCACTTGGGCTCTAGCTGATATGTGAGGGGAGGTTCATCTCCTGCCAGGGAGTCAGCCATCATTTCTGGTCTTGTTGGTGGAATCAGGTTGTCAGCTTCTCCCTGTCTTCTTGCCCCTCAGCAGTTGCGGGGTGCACAGGTCCCAAACACACTGGTGCCCTCTCAGCCTGTCATTTCTTTTCTCTTTTCTTTTCTTTCTATGACTTTAACCATACTTGCGTTTTTTATTTTATTTATTTTTATTTTTATTTTATTTATTTATTTTTTTAATATTTTATTTATTTATTCGAGAGCGAGAGAGAGAGGCAGACAGAGAGAGACAGAGAGAATGGGCACGACAGGGCCTCCAGCCACTGCAAATGAACTCCAGACACATGCGCCCTCTTGTGCATCTGGCTTTACATGGGCACTGGGGAATCGAACTCAGGTCCTTCTGTATTGCAGGCAAATGCCTTAACAGCTAAGCCATCTCTTCAGCCCTTATTTTATTTTTTAAAAAATATTTTATTTATTTATTTTCAAGCAGAGAGAGAGTGAGAGAGATAGAGATAGAGAGAGAGAGAGAGCGAGCATGGGCACACCAGGGCCTCTAGCCACTGCAAATGAACTCCAGATGCATGCACCACTCTGTGCATCAGGCTTTATGTGGGAACTGGGGAATTGAACTCAGGTCATTAGGTTATGCAGGCGAGCGCCTTAACTGCTGAGCCATCTCTCCAGCCCTGCATTTCTTTTTTGTATCACCATATTTTGATGGAAAGTAAAAGCACCAGACGACAATGAGTATGCTTCATGATGCTATTGGAGGTGCCTGTCCCTGCCTGGGGCTCTGTTTTTGTCTTCATAACTTCTGCCCCTGCATTCAGAGGTCCATGCGGTCTGGAGATCATGGAATTGGTGGTAAGTGTAATGAAACAATAAAGCAGGAGCTGTTTCAACTATATGCTTCTGAGAGCATCATTCATGTTTTACTCTTGAAAGAATTGACTCATCTTAAAGAAATCTGATGTTCAAACACAAGAAATACCTTAAACTGTATTTGTGGTTAGTTTGAAAATAAAATGCCCAATTTTTGCTTTCTTCCTTTCAGTAATAGAGCAATTTGGGCTTTATATATATATATGCTTAGCTAAATACACACACACACACATACATATATATATATATATATATATATATATATATATATATATATATATATATATATATATATATATACCCTCCAGCTCCAAACTACAATTCCCAACCTCCCGTAGGACCATGTGACTGAGTTGGGGCCAGGAGAATGGGTGTAAAATAAGCTACTATTCAAAGAGCTTTGTCCTGGTTTTTCTCTTTCACCTTCTCCCAACCTGGAAAAAAAACAAAGACTAGAGCAGACTTACACATCACATGCTGAGGGCACCCAGCACCCATCACTACCCCAAACAACTCATGGTAGACTGAAGCGTTTGACAAGCAACTTGATCTGTTCTTTAACTCATAGCAAGGGATTCAAAGATTTAAAATGTGCACCTTTCATTGTTAGAGAACACAACGGACTCCAGTGAAAGTCATATGTGAAGGTAGGAGTTGTTATTGGAGGTGCCTGACCCACATTTGAACATGGAATATCACCCCAGCTTCATGGGTTTAACACAGGACCCCCAAGCAGCTCATGCTATTTGGGGAGGTTCTGGAAACTTTAGGTGGTGGAACCTAGTTGGAGATTTTCTTCAAGTGTCTTTGCTCTGACACATATTGCATTGTGTTGGTTTGGAGAGATGGCTCAGCTGTTAAGGTGCTTGCCTGCAAAGCAGAAGGACCCAAGTTTGATTCCCCAGTACCCATGTAAAGCCAGATGCACAAGGTGGTGCATGCGTCTAGAGTTCCTTTACAGTGGCTGGAGTCCCTGGCGTGCCTATTCTTTCTATCTGCCTTTTTCTCTCTCATAAATATAAATAAATAAAATATAAAAAACAGTGTATGTGTGTGTGTGCTATAGCTACAAATTCTGTGGGGGTAGTACAGGTGCATTGTATAAAGGGGGCGTGGCCTCTGTTGGACAGTGTGTGGCTGGAGGTTCAGATAGGTGGACAGGTCTCTGCTTCAGGATTCCATCTGTTTCCCTGAAACAAATATGACTATAAATTGAAGTATTAAAAATTAATTCCCTGAGACCACAAGGCCCATTATAAACATTCCTTTTTAGCTGTTATTGCCATGATTTTTCAGTCACTACACAAGTGGCCAAAATCAACCTATAGCTCCAATCGAAATAAACAATTAAACAAAAATGATTATGAATAATGCAGATAAAATTGTGATTCTTTTTGTTAGAAATGCCTTTCAATGCTATCGAACATGTACAGTAAATAGTATTACTTGTTGTTAGGATGACAGTTGAATTCTAATTTTTATGTTAGTGGGTGTATGCATTAGGTCTTCTTGCTCATAAAAATAAGTTGATGGGAAGGGAAAGTGCTCTCTTTAAAGGTTGATCAATTCCTTGAATGTCTTCTGAGTTGTGTGCTTAAATGCACACAGGGAGGCATAAGCCAAAAGAAACATTAGGTGTGGGATGTGTGGGAAGCGTGCTGTTGTCAAGGGGAGATGGGGAAGAGGACCTTCATGACAACTCCACACAAGGTCCCCTCAGCAGGTTGGGTGCAGGGAGTTGAAGGTCCAACACTCCCCCCAACTTTGACTACTTATTGTGAAGTGGGGTACCGTAGATGAAAGCCTTTTGTATACTATCAAAACTGTGGTGCGAGTCACTGGTAATAACATATTTCTACATGTTTTCTGTTTGTTCAAAGTCGTGACTACAGCCCACAGAGTAGAAACAGGCTTGAATTCAGTACTTCGTGTTCTAAATCTAGAACTGCCCACACTCTCAGGCCAGCCAGCTTCCCACTGGGCAGGCTGACACCACTCCCCATCCTTGAAATCTGAAAGAAGGCTGGTGGAAGGGAGTCAAAGCCACCTACCCAGGGTGACAGCTTTGAACCCTTGGTGGACTTCAGTCTTGGGCACCCCCAAGCTAGGGCAGGTCTTCCTCTGATGAGTGTACCTAGCGTTTGACTTCAGAACAGCTGTGCAGCATGGCTTATATAGACCCAGATGGGCCCAGATTGGCTAGGTGTGTGCAAAGGAAGGAGCAAGGACCAATGAGGAGAGAGTCCATTAACCCAGGAAGGGAGTGGGGAAGACATTAAAAGGATGGAAAAAGTCTTCGGGGCAGCAGAGAAGTGGGTTTTGGCAAAACATCATGACATATTTGGAGAACTATCTACTCTCTGTCTTATTTATTTATTTATTTATTTATTTATTTATTTATTTATTTATTTATTATTGGTACCTAGGGATGGAGACAAGGCTTCACACATGCTCAGCAAAGCACTTGCTCTGTAGTTAAGACACACCCTCTGCCTCACATCTATGTCATAATTTATAGCTCCTCAGTCAACTCACATACCTGACAGAAAGGGTAATTGAAAAAGCCCCCACCCACCCAAAAAGAAATTAAAAGTAAAATGAGTAAAAAAAAAATAAACCAACCAATTTGACAGTCAAAAAAAAAAAAAAAGAAAGAAAGAAAGAAAGAGAGAAAAGAAAGGAAAAAGAAGGGGGGGTGTCATTGCAATCCTGGCTGAATGTGCTGGGACGTGATTAACGCTCCCCCAGTGAGATCCAGTGGGCTTTGAGCCCTTTCCTTCCTCCATGGTGGCCTCTTGACCACAGAACAGACCTGATGGGTCTTGTTCTGGGTCTGGGGTTCCTCCCTTGCTGCCTGGAGCTGGGCATGGCTGTGTGGTGGGTGACAGCTCCCCTGACTCTGGTGGTCCAGGGCTGAGCTGCCTCCTTTCTTGGCTGAGCTGGTCTCAGGAGCAGCCCATCGCTCTCCTTCAGCACTTAGGTCCTTTCTAAGGCTGAGCAGCTGTGCAGAGAATTAGTTCTTTTGCAGAGCAAATCCTTCAAGGAGACTAATTGTTTTTATAATAGGACTTTCACAGGAAGGGGAAAAAATCCCTTCTCATAAAAGCAAATGGCTCTTTCTGCTTAGAATGCACATCTTCTGCCCAGCAGGTACCAACATGCAGATGGTGCTTTCACGTTCCCAACTGGGCATTTAATGAGGAAGGAAGGGACTGGCTCTCTCTTCCCTGGCCACCAGCACACAGCACAGCATCTCCTCTTTTCATTGAGATTCATTTGGGGAGAGGGAATAACTATTTAAAAAGTAGGGCTTTTCCTATTTTCAAGATTTAAATGGAATTTAGCTCAAGATTTTTAAAAAATATTTATTTATAAGCAGAGAGAGAGAGAGAGAGAGAGAGAGAGAGAGAGAGAGAGAGAGGAGAATGGGTGCACCAGGGCCTCCAGCTGCTGCAAATGAACTCCAGATGCATGTGCTACTTTGTGAATCTGGCTTTATGTGGGTGCTGGGGAATCGAACCTGGGTTGTTAGACTTTGCAGGCAAACGACTTAACCAATGAGCTATCTCTCCAGCTCCCCTCAAGATTTTTTTAAAATTTAAAATAACCTCTATGGTTATTCCTAGATTGACAATATGAAGAACCCAGCTTGTTGGCCACAGGCACTGATTGTAGACAGACAGAAGTTCCCATACAGGTTAGGAGTAAGCTTGGCTAAAACAGAAACCAGACTACAGTAACACAAGCAAAAAAGAATCTGTCCTTCTCATGCAACACACATGTGGCATGGACAGTCTAGGCCTGGGCTACCTGCGGACACCTCCTTGGACCCAGGTCTCTGTAGAGGTTTATGGCAGAGACTGCCTCTGTCCCAGTGGGTAGGAGGGCACCTCATCCTCTGGGCATTGCCCTGAAGGTGCAGGCAGAAGGAAAGGCAAGAGGCAAAATGTCAAAATGCTGGGCATATGCCATCAACCACACTACTTGGCATTGATCAGATGAGTTGAAAACTTATGTGTACATTGAAACTTAAAGATAAGATGTATATCTTAATTTTTTTCTGTTGTCTTTCATTAGATCAATGGAAAGTTGGGTGTGGTGGTGGAGTCCAAACACTTGGGAGGCAAAGGCAGGCAGTTGGAGACTAGTCAGATAGGGTCATATAGAGGTACTTAGG
>PVHP010020107.1:0-29457 GCA_004024765.1 Zapus hudsonius | reverse complement strand
GAGGGTATGGCTAAGCAACATCTAATGGAATCACTCCATCAAAAATTTAGTCATAAGTAATGACTGATAAAAATGTGTAAGGAAAATGAAGACAATATCTTCCTTGTTTTGCTTTATCTTTATAAGTTGGATGAAATCTGTTATTGGGAAGATCATAAACTGGTTAAGCTGGTAGAATTGAATAATTCATGTCCTCTTTAGGGTTCAACAAAAGGTAAGCTTTATAAGATTCTCAGCTATCAAGTTTCTTAGGGAAATTTACTCCCCACTCTTAACATTCTGACTGTTGGAATCTTGTAGTCCCTAATGCAAAATCAATATATATATATATATATATATAGTTTTTAAAAGCACATGAAGTGGCAAAAATTTCTCTTTTTTAACAGATACAATTTTCTCAATAAGGCTGTACTCAGTCATATTATTTTTTAATACTAGCTTCTGTGCCATTTATTTTTAAACCATCATTTTTGGATACTATAAAAAAACTAAAGTTTTTTGATCTTTGTGTTTTAATTTAAATAAAATTAAAACATTTTATAGAGCTCTTTTATTTCTGATTTACTCTTTAGTATGCAATGTATGAAACTTGAGACACTGGGAATATTATGTGAAAGATTAGAAATTAAAAAAAAAAAACACCCTCAGAAATGACCCTGCCTTGAAGATGGAGTGCAATCTACATGGGGCTAGGGTGAAATGTGGCAATACTGATCCAAATTAAACAAGAAATAGAAATGTTAGAAGCAAGACTTTTAATGATATTGCCAATGGCAGTTTCAGGGCAAGGTTGTCTCTGAATTAGGATGTCAATATTTCTGGAAGCTCTCTAAGCAGAACAGAAAGGAACAAGCAAGATAACATTCTAATTTAAAATTTTAATCATGTCAATAAGAGCTTCAGTTTCTAAGTGTCTATTCAGTGCAGCTTCACAACCTTCCCCTCAACACATACTTAGGTCATTTATTTGCAATATTCCCAGCCATGTTATTTATGGATACAATTTATTTGTTACTTTCCAAATTGTAACATTTTTATTAACTCTGTAACTTAAAAACACGGTGTCTTTTTCTTATAATCTTCCACATGGATAAATGGGAACTAAGGGATTAGCTAAGAAGCATTTTTCAAATACCCATGTAAGAATTATTCCTTGGCTAGAGAAATGGTTTTGTGTATAGTTTGCTTCATGCACAAACATGAGGAGCCAGGGGTGCCTGAAACTACCTGAGTTTGAATCCAGAGGAGTGGGCGTGCCCACATGGCCTGTAATCCCACTCCTGCTGCTAAACAGAGACCAGAGAATCAAACTAGCATATGAACAAAAATGTGAAACTCAGGAATCAGTGAGAGACTTAAGTTCAAAACAAGATCTAGGTAGTGGGTCATGGGAGTCTGGCTCAGGCCAGCACAGGCGAGTACAATCTGCTGCAGGGCAAGTGTAATGGGGTGCCATACATGAGCACATGCACGTGCACACACCATACCGCACACACCCCGCTCCACATCATGCACACATACAAATTAAGAGACTATTATTATTCTCATTTCTGCTCTATGGTCACTTTGAACATCATCTCCCCATAAAATGTTCCTGAGTGTGTATTAATACCAGACACCCTTTGGAAGTCTGAAAGGGGTTTTGTGAAACAGGATATGACACAGGAGGACTAGTGTCCTCAAGGATCTCCAGAGGATGCCTGTTACCTCAGCTTTGGGAGCACCAAGGGAGTCTAGGGAACAAGGGATAGATCCTAAGAGAAAGAAGACATAGTAACCCATTTGGGATGAGTGAGAAACTAGTGATAATTCTGCACAGGTTTCATATAAATTGTGGAAGTAAGTGAAAACTCTTTAAAATTGAGTAGTGTCCTTTGAATTTGTCAAAAGGATGCTGTCATAAACTCTTGAAAAGATGTTTTCTGAAACTTTGTACTTAGAAGAGTCCAAAGGTAAATTATAGTGAAAAGAATAAAGAACATTAGAGGCCAAAGCAAGGATAACTCATGAAAAATACCTTCTGTGGAGGTGAGAGAGAATTGGTTTATTAAAGCTGACAGACAGGTCATGATAGGGAACAAAGGTCGATACGATTTTCTTACCACATAGTGTTTAGCATCTAATTATGTGCTGCTGAAGAGAGTCAGTAGTACAGTGATCAATCTGTCCTCCCGGGATTTTGAAGTTAACTTTTAAACTTTGGGATTCACTGAAGATGAACTGATTATGAAGTAATAAAGTGTATCTAAACTTCCTTCTATTTTTCTGTGGAATTTAAATGTTTAAATGCAACTTTTTCTTTCAGTGTAAATTCTCTTTTTCATAACTCAAGAGGTAACAACTAAATACTTGATATGTAACTACGATATTTATTATTTTTTATTTAATAGTTTTTGTTTGATTATTGTTTTGTTGTATATGTTTGGAGTGGAAAGAGAAAGAGAAAGAGAGAGAGAGAGTGAGAGAGCAGTGTGTGTCACCATGTGCATAGGGGGGTTGGAGGACAGAACTCAGGTGTTTTTTTGCCTCTCCACCTGCTTTAATCAGTGTTCCTCTGGATTCTCCTTCTGCCTCCTTCCCTGCACTCACCAGGGCTTCTGGGAAATTGTCCAGTCTCTTGCCTCCCATCTTTCATCATCAGCATTCAGGGATTCTGGCTTTTAAAACAATGCTTATTTGTAACCTATTGTAATTGTTCATAAGCCCATCGGTTTACACCTTTATGTCCCCTTCCTCCTGCCCCCATTTCTGGATGAGGATGAGAAAAGGAACAGAATTTATCTCCCGTTACATTAGATAAGGTTATAGTTTATGGGTACATGCAGTTCAATTTTGTGGTAAAGCCTGAAACCAGAGTTTGAATTCCTTCTGTAAAACACACATGAATAGGTAGCAAGCATATTATCTGCATGTCTGGAGCACAAAATACATGTAATTTTGTAAATTGTGAAAGGTCTTATGGAAGCTATCAAACAGACTGTGATCATTATGAGTGCCTCTCTCTCTCTCTCTGCCACTCAGCATATTATTATTTCTAAATACAAAGGGAAATGTTATAACTGGACTTTCACCCTTGTCCCTGAAACCTTGTGGTCTCGCCTTCTAAAACATGCATGTAAGGAATCTGAATAACTGAACTCCAACATCTTCCTTTTTGTTAGTGACAGTGTTTTTAAAAAATTCTTTCTGAGTTTGTGTAAATCTCAGTAATAAATAAAACCTGAAGGAAGTTGTTAAGAATGCCTTTAAAATAATAACATCAAATTACTTTACTTATATATTTTAAAAGTAAAATTTTCATATTGAATAGAATATATACCTATATAATATGTTAATGTGTTTTAGTAACAAATTATTTTAATTAAATATGCAGAAATATGATAGTCATTGCAATTTGAAATAAACATTGGGCTGGAGAGATGGCTCAGCTGTTAAAGCACTTGCCTCCAGTGCCTAAGGCTCCCGGTTCAATTCCCCAGCCCTGGTGCTCTCTCTCTCTCTCTCTCTCTCTCTCTCTCTCTCTCTCTCTCTCTCTCTCTCGCTCTTGCTCTCGCTCTCTCTCTCTCTGCTTGAAAATGAATAAAGAAAATATTTTTTAAAACTCTGTGAATACATGTGTAATACCATTCTAGATGGATACACAAAGCTAGTATTACATTAAAAGCATGTATTCATAATAATGCTTGTAATAGTCTATATTTTGTGTTTACATAATGAAGATAAATTACATCTACATGTTTGACAAAAATTTAAGTATTTAATGGTTTGAAGTAGAATGAAAAAAAATCCCTCTACAAAATGTCTGCATCAGTGCATACATTCATCTATGATATGGAATTATATCATTTTCTCCAGTTTTCAACAATTCAGTACCATACATTTTACCTTTGTGAATTTCAAAAATTAATAAGTTATTTATTATTGATCAAACCTGTACAACTTGTATGTCTCTAACTACTGATAAGTTTAATCATACTTTTATATGTAAGTAAAGAATTCCATTTATTTTGTAGTCAGGTATAATCCTATACTGGAAGATTTATATGTTCTTATTTTACAATAGGGTTTATGGTAGTTGACTTCAAGGTACAAAATACATATGGGAAATTTAAAAAAACCATATTTTTATATAAAGAATATTATGATTGACATTAGTAGAGTTTAAAATGTTTTATACAAAGCAGTGAGGAAGATGTTGTAAGCTTTGGGAAAAAAGACAGAAAAATGGAAAATATTGAATTGAAATGTTGAAAAGAATTACAGTCTAGGGCTTGAGTGATGTCTTGTGGATAAAGCACTTACTGTTCAGAACAAAGTCCCTTCGTGGAATTCTCCAGACCCCATGTTAAAAGCCTTCATCCAGGGGCATTGTCTCCACCACAGAGCATTATGACCTCATACTGAATGCTGAATACTGAGGGTTCTCAGTGGAATGGAAATAAACATTGAATTTTCTATAATATATATTTTTGAAATATCGAAGCAAGAATATTAATAATAGACAGAAACCTTAATGTCTATAATATTTTACTTATTTAATGAATTACAATGAAATAAAAACTATAACATGTATATATTTCCTTTTCACTATTTACATGATAGAAATTCATTAATGGATCTTATGAGCAAAGTACAAAATGAAGTCATATAAATACTTGTCCATTGATATGATCAGTTTTCCAAGAACTACTTTGTGGAAATACTTTGATCAATTATCACTTTCTGCCTTATATTAAAAGGTCCCTGTGGTCCTCAGAGCCTCATGCACTTAACTCTTGAGATTATACTCTTCAAATTCTCAGGAAAAGACCATATAATACCAGTTGACGATAGTACACATTGGTGTCTGAGTAACAATCATATTATAAGTGAGAAAAATATTATAAGTGGTACCAAAGAGGCAACAAAAAATATACCATGACACAAACATACTTAAAATATTCAATACCACTTGTGTTTTTGTGTTAATATAATTTAATAGAAACCCATACTTAATAAAAAGTTCTAAAACTAATATCTAATTTTATGTGAGTTCTCACAATAATTTTGCATTAACTAATATTGTACTCTTGCTTTGAAATTCCCAACAGCAGTAGGAGAAAATAAAAAGCAACAGAGAACTTTACATTCATATAATTCTCAATATAGATGAACACTGACCCTAAGTGGCTTTTGATCTGTTTGAACCATAAGTAGAAATTAAAGCCTCCTTGTTTCAAATGTTTTTACTAAAATGCCTTTTATGAAACACTGGATGAAACTTGAAGCAATTATTATAATATGATATCTCTCTAATAAATATTCAAGATTTATACTTGGAAATTTTGGTTTTAAAAAGTTCAGAGAATGAAATTATAGGTGTACGGAGGAAAGGGCAATGCAATGAGACATTATAAGAGTTGTTAACTAGAGAATTTCTAGTCATCCTTAATGAGAAAAAAAATGTGTTTTTGCAAGAACAAGTTATGGATAATTAAAACTTAATCACACTTCTTATGTGCCTGACACTCTGTACAGGGTTCCCTTTGTCCTTGGCAGTGGCTATAGTAAATAATTATTTCAATGGAATGGTCAATCATTTTGAGCTATTTCAGCATGATTAATAAAATAGTGAGCAACTATAATTGAATTTATTCAAAGGGTCGTATTTTCCTGGTTTTGCAAGTATGAGGCTTGTACGTAAATTCCTTTATAGTTTTGTGTGCACATGTGTCTCTGTGGTGTGCATGTGTGTAAATGTGTGTTTGTCTGTGTGTGGGGTGTGTGTTTAAGGTGCATGTGTACCTGTGTGTGCTTGTTTGTGGAGTGGAGCAATCAACATTCACTCAATCCTCTATTGCTTTCCACATCATTCTTTGAAACTCACTGATTTGGACAGATCAGCTAACCTGTCAACCCAGAGATTCTCTGCCTCTGTTCCTTTAATACAGAGATTGTAGGCTCTGCCATCATGAGAGGCATTTTTATCGATGTCAGTGATCCAAACTCAGACCCTCCTGTCTGTGAAGCAAGTACTCTACCCCTTGAGCCATCTCTCCTGCCATCCAGTAGAAAGACAAGCCAGAAATAGTATGTTTTCTCATACAGCTCACAGGACAATATGCATTTTGCATTTTATTACTTGAGGAAAAAATATCATATTAGGAACCTGTTGAGGTCACAGAGTTGTTAAAGTATTTGCTACAGATGCATCAAGTCCTGAGTTTAGAAACCTGGTTCCTGATAAATAAATAAATAAATAAATAAATAAATAAATAAATACCACTTGACATGACAGTGCACACTTGCAATCCCAGTGACAGTGTGATTAATACAGGAGGATCCTTGAGAGAGGATCACTTTCCAGCTGTTTTATACCAATTGGGGGATTTTAGGTTCACTGTGAGAATGTGGCTCTAAAGATAAGGTAGAGAGTAATCCGGGCATGTTTAACTCTGATGTCCATATGAGTAGGCACACATACATACACACATATACAAACAAATACCACAACACTCACAAAGTCTTTTTAAACGCTGCTATACAATTTCTTTATTGTTATTAATGAATTATTCCAGCTACAATTATAACTCTTTGTATCCACACCATTTAGTGGTAAGCAAGCTAACTAAATAACTAAATCCAATAATCTTTGTCTAAGGTCAAAGGCTTATAATAGTCAAGTTTATTTCCTTGTACCAGTGTAGTATTTTACAATTGACAGTCAAAACTGAATGAATCATTATTTTTAAAGAAAGCATAACTTTTTACCTTTGTATCCATTTTGATGCAAGTAGAATGTTCACCCATTTATGTTTTCTGCCATGCCATACATTTAAAAGTCTTGTTTACTTATTGTTTTCTTCATGAAAAGCTCTCTGATGTAGTAATTAGAAATCATCCTATTTTCAAAACTAGAAAAATATTTCCAATTAATTTTGCAAAATTTTCCTCAATTTTTTTCATTTCATGATTAAATGACTGGGATTATATATTGTTCCAATACATACCAGTGCATCTATATATATATATATATATAGATGCACTGGTATGTGTATATATATATTTTTTTTTTTTTCTGTATAGGAGTAGTTGGCCTAGTGCTACATAGCAACATAGCATATTTTCAAAAGTGTGTGTTTGGGCTTCCTTTCATCCATTGAGGCAAAACATTATCAACCTATAAATGTATGGAACATTTGTATGGAACAGAAAAACCCTGTAAAAAACTCGATGAGCAAACCTCCCTCAGTATCCAGACCATGGTGGAAACATGCAGGGTCCACAGCCCAGTGGAAAGTGTTTGTAGCATTTATCTGCTCCCATCCCTTAGCCACACAGAAAACTCTGTGTGCAAGCACTATGCAGGAGCCCCTCTCTTTGCATGGAGTTGAAGATCAGGTCTGATGCTGTGTTCTGGGTTTTCTGGGGCTGCCTGGGGGTCTGGTTTTTGCCGTGCCAGTCGTAGTGCTCAGACAGGACTGGGGATAGCATCTCATCCCTTCGATAATAAGAAAACACCTGAGCATTAGAGTTATGGGTCTTTGCAAACAAAGACCGTGGTGTGAGAGAAATATCAGCAAAAACACTGAGAACTAATAAATCCTGTAGCTAGGCTGAATAGCAAATTCCTGCGGCTTCAAAAAGCTAGGACTTAAAGGTAAGTATTGGCCATTTTTCTCAAGTCCTACTGAAT
Source organism: Zapus hudsonius (assembly GCA_004024765.1). Classification (NCBI taxonomy): domain Eukaryota; kingdom Metazoa; phylum Chordata; class Mammalia; order Rodentia; family Dipodidae; genus Zapus; species Zapus hudsonius. The sequence continues at coordinate 21,782 of PVHP010020107.1, read as the reverse complement.
CATTGCAAGGTATTACACAAGAAACATGCCCAAATAAAGGAAACAAAATATAAATCTCTGAAATACCCAGAGCAAAGCAGATCTATGTATTGCCTGAAAAAAGAATTTTGAGTGCCATGAACGTTTCATGAGCTCAAAGAAAAACAGATATGCAACAAAAACCAGAGAAAAGATCCATGAACAAAAGAACAAAAATGATGAAATAGACATTACAAAGATCTCAGAACAATTCTGGGGGCTGATGAGCACAGCAATAGAAGTATACTTCTCTAGAGGGGGTCCCCAACAAATTAGATCTTGCAGGAATTAGTAAATTTGTTGTCATACCTCAAATAATATTTTGAGGGAACAAAAGCTACAAAGAATAAGGAAATGCAAAGAATGACTTTAAAAACCCTTTTACCACTATCAAGAGGTCCCATTGATATAAAGGGAAGCCCTCAGAAAATAGAGGCAGGATGGAAGAGATGTAAGGAAAAGAGCAGAGAGGGAGGAGGAAGGGAAGGAGAGCCAGTAAGAAGTAGGGGTTAAGGAAGAAGGGAAAGAGGAATAGAATGTTTAAGAAGGAAAAAATGGGGGGTACAGACCTTTATTCCCAGCACTGGAGAAGCAAGAGGGATCATCATGAATTGGAGGTCACCCTGGATTACATAGTGAATTCCAGTTCATTTTGAGGGAAGAAATGGATATACAGATTTAAAATGCTCAAAAAACCTCCAAGGAGAAAGCTTGAGTTCTTACACTCCCAAATATTATACTCAAGTACTGCGACTATATTGATCCCCTTGTGAAAATATGGGTAGTGACTTAGCATACACTATCGGGAAGTTGTAGAGAAACCATAAGGCAAAGTAAACAGTTTTAAAGGAGCAGCGGGTTTATAGAACTGAAGGTGTATTTTGCAAGATCAGTTTCACTTATTCTCACTATTAAGTTTCAACTAATTCTGTCTGAAACCAAGGTTGAAGGTCTTTAACCCACACAATCTGACTGGCATGGCAGCTTCTGTAGCATGCAAAAATGACTCAACTCTGGCGTTCATGGGTTCGTGTAAATTATTGAAAAATATTTTATTTATTCATTTTCAAGCAGAGAGATAGAGAGAGAAAGAGAGAGAGAGAGAGAGAGAGAGAGAGAGAGAGAGAGAGAGAGAGAGAGAGAGAGAACCAGAGCCACCACCTTGTGGGTCTGGCTTATGTGGGTACTGGGGAATTGAACCAGGGGGCTTTAGGCACTGGAGGCAAGTGCCTAAAACGCTAAGCCATCTCTCAAGCCCCTTATTTATGGTTTCAATAGCTGTAAATACCTGAATATGTCAATAATTATGCCACAGGAGGGAAAATCATGATTTTGCTGAGGGATTTTGTATATATAATAAGCCATTTCACAGCATATTTGGCCATATGTGCAGAGATCTCTCTTGTTGAGATAAGATGACTCATTTGTTTTCTGTATCTATGTGTGTGGTAGTATGTGTCTTGTGTTGTATGTGGTGTATGGTATATATACATGTGTGTGTTTATGCATGCACCCTGTGTACCTGCGTGTGGATGCTGGCATTGAATGTGGGGTGTCCTCTGCTAGTGCTCACCTACCTTGCCTCTTTGAGACAGTACATAATGTATCAGCAGCTGGCTTTTTACATCACACTGGCTGGTCAGTGAGCCCCAGGTATTCTCCTCTCTTAGCTTCCTTCAGCTCTGTTGTCGTAGGCCTGTGTGAGCAGGCACAGCTTTCTATAGAAATGGCAGGGTTCAAACTCCTCTATGCCTTCATCCTTGAGCTGCACATGCTCTTATGGGATGAGCTGTCCTGCAGGACCAATATGGTCCCTTATAAGAAATTCACTTCACACTTACCTTCAATCACCATTTATATTTAGTTGGTGAATATGGAGAATTCATTGATCTTCAGAAACCTGAGCAAAATCATTTCTAAGAAAATAAAGTTACAAATCCAATCCATTTTTTTTATTTTTCTAGAAAATGGATTATTTTGTATACTTGAATGTTTGGTGTGTATGTGTGTGTGTGTGTTTCTCTGAATGTGTGCATGTGTGTATTTGTGTGTAAGTGTATGTGTGTTATGTGTGTATGTGCATGCATGTGTATGTATATGTGTGGGTGCGTGTGTGTGTGTATTTGTGTGTATGTATGTGTGTAAATGTATGTGCGTGTTTGTGTGTGTAAATATATGTGTATATGTGTGAATGTGTGTATGTGAGTATGTATTTGTGTATCTGTGTGTGAGTGTATATGTTTGTGTATGTGTATATGAATATATGTGTGTATGTGTATGTGTGTGCATGTATGTATTTGTGTATGTGTGTGTGACTATACATGTGTTTATGTGTGTGTATATGCGTTTATGTTTATGTGCATGTGTGTATATGTGTGTATGTATGTGCTTGTGTATGTGTGTGTGCACATTGACTTGCACATTTGTGCAGATGTTCATACACAACCACACATGTCTGCTATCAGCATATCACAAAATATTTTAACATCACCATTCATGATGACAGTAGAAAGTCTCATAACGTACTGGGCCCTCCTCTACCAGAAGTAATTATTAGTCATTAAACCTGGTAGGAAAATTTCAATTTGTCGGGTGTTTGAACCATGCTGTGAGATAGAAAGTTTTTGGCAGAAATTTTTTTTCCACTTTCTCTCTTCTCATTTCAGTGTCTGATCAGTTTGGATGACTCCTTATCACTGGTGAAATCGTGAACAGGAAATAGGATGGATAATATCCTATTTTAAGACTCTACAAGTCAGAGGGTATCTCTGACATCAGAGAAACTTTATTTCTTTTTCGAGAGCCAATAGTCTGGTAACTCTCCAAGGACTCAAATTTCCTGACTAAGAATGATACATTGACCTAGTCATTTATATTTTAAAAGTGAGGAAGACATCGACAACTTTAATTGACTTTTAGACACTGACCCTGTTATATTACAGGGACAAACAACTACAAATAGATTACAGGGCACATGAGAAGCTAGTGAGCCAAGATGAAACTTTCTTTATCATTCTAAGATCTTATCCCAAACAATTGGTAAGCAAATGAAATGACTCCAATTCAAGTACTCACCTTTACTCCCTGCCCTTCTCAGTGTTTCTGCCTGTGGCATATGCCAGCTGCACAGAGGGTTTGAATTACGAAGGATACTTTGGAATGGACTTGCATTCAGAATCATCAAGAACTTCTGACAGGAATTTGCTTCTTTTCAGTTGATTTGCCCCTGCACCTGTTCAGACACTGTTCCAACTGCCTGCAGTCACCCACTCCCTCGGGCACTGTTGATGAAGAGCACAGATTCATCAAACAGGTCGACAAGCCCCACACCTGTTCTTGAGTTGAGATTTTCTTCAAAGAATGATCTTAAATTTCACAGGAACTTAGTATGTAGTGGTTTTTCTTTTTCCTTTCTGTATTATCATCAAAGTCGAATTTATCCTATCACATAATACATGATATCACAACCCCACACAACAGGAAGGGATAAATTGATAAGACTTAACCCTCTTTTGTCCAAAACCAAAAGAGAATGCTTGGGAAAGCAGCAATTTGGTGAGCAGAAACTAATCGTTAGTGTCATTCACAGCACAAATCTCAATTCTGATCCTTGATGGTAAAGAAAACATCCTCTGCTTTAGTCCTTTAAATCTCAGTGTAGCTGTCTGGTACATGGGTATAAAGGCATGCTGTTCATATGGCTTTAAATAATAAGTTAGACTATAAAGTGAAGTATCTAACAGGAATCTTCAGAATAGAAGTCAGTCAATAAAGTGTGTCGCAAAATGCATTTAAATGTTAAATCTCTGGAGGCAATCATACATACTTAACCACCTGTGTTTCTCCTCTGTCTCCTGTCTCTGTCCTCTCTCCTCTTCCTCTTCTCTCTTTCTCTCCTAGATCTTCCTTACCTAGATCCAAGTGTGTAGTACTTTTTATATTTTTCAAGAGTGGTAAAATTCAGACAGAATCTCCATCAGAACATGAGAGAGGGGGCGGTAAGATTGTAAGAGCCATGGTGGGGGAGAACTCTCAGAGACATTGATCCACTCAGTAACAACATACCAGGCAGGGTGGAACCGGGTTGACTCCTAGGCTATCCATAACCTCCTACCCAATGGACTGATCCAGACTGAACATGGAGGAGATATCCAGCTGATTGGGGACAGGGAAGAGGGAAATTGGGGAAATGAGGATATCAATTCATTATTTACTCATTCAATATATCTAATCATGGACAATAAAAATAAATTAATTTTAAAAAGAACAGCAAAATTATCAATGCTATATAACATACAATGTTTATAGAAAGAAGAAATCACATAATATAAAAGGGAAAATTGTAATTCTTGTAACATGACTTTAACGCCAAAGTATAAAGTCTCTTTTTGTAATCCAATCATAATTTGAAAACAAATAAAGGAAGTAAATGTACATCAGAGAAGTAAATATAAATCTCTAGATTCCATATCTAGTTACATAAACAGATCAATAACATATAGACAATGGATTATACTTCCTTCTTCCTGTGAGCTCTAGTCAGTCAGCATGTCTGTGTTTACTGATATGTTGTGCTATGAGTAATCATATTTAAACATACAGAAATTTTATGGGAAAATGTGAATTTATATCATCATTTTTAAAGATTTATTTTATGAATAGTAAGAACATAATGCATTTCACAATGAATCTAATCACCTCATTAGACCTGAGGCCAGGCCATCACACTACAGAGTCAAGCAGATTTTTTTTTTCTTTTGGTTTTTGAGGTAGGGAATTGCTCTCTTCCCCCACTGACCTGGAATTCACCATGTAATCTCAAGGTGGCCTCAAACTCATGGTGATCCTCCTACCTCTCCCTCTCCAGTGCTGGGATTAAAGGTGTGTGCCACCAAGCCCAGCTTTTTTTTTTTCCATAAATTTTGATGCAGTGCACCTAGACTGTGAGTATTCATTCTGTTTGTTTAGGAGGCATAGCGAGCAACATGTCCCACAAACCAGGACTGAGGAACCTCAGTGGTTATGACTACATTTAGATTTCAGAATTGCTTCCATGATGTTCATATGACTTTTGAGGTATCAAACCAGGACCAAAGATCATAGTGCTTAAACAACAACAAAAAAATGATATGAAATAAAACAAAAGTATAGGAAGAGAACAATTATATTTTTAGGTTTTGTGTGTTTCTGGTTCTTTGGGGGTCTACACAATGGTTAGGAAGTGGGATAAGAATTTTAAATTCACAAAGAATACCAGCATTTTTTAAGGTAGATAGAAGCCATGTTTTAGAGTTTATAAGAAAAATATCTGTGTGTCTCATATAACATATTCTTTCACATATTGACTCTCTCCATGCCTATGGATGAAAAAGACTTAAATAAAATGCTGTCTTAATAGATATTTCTGAGTATTGCCTTAAAGGCAATTTTTCAATAAACTCATTACTATGATATCTTAACTTTTAAATATATTTTTGTCCCAGAGATGTAATCTTTCATGACTATAAATATCAGTTTACCTCCTTCCATCTATCTTGTATTGTCGGTTTGTTCATTTCTTGGTTCTTTTAGTTTGTGATTTTGGCTATAATGTCTCTATTCCTCTGATTTTAGCAACATGTTTTGTCTCATGTTTTACTGCACTGATGTACTTGTTGTGGTAGTGCTTTAAAATATGTGCTTTTCTAATGCATGTTTATCAGAATTATTTTTTAAAGACAAGAAAAGTAAATGTAGGGATCAATTTCAATGACAACATATAAAAATATAGTAGCAGGGTCTCCAAATAATTTAAGTGGAAACCACATCCATTCTTTCTAGATCATGTATTATGTTTCTTACTTGATGTTGGGTTTCTTGAAAACAGATATGCATAGTCAAGGCTTATTATTGCACACATAGAGGGGGATAACATTTTTTTTAAATTTACTAGTTAATGTGAAATCTGGCTTCTGAACATGCTTGCATATTTTTCACACATTCCAAGGCAGGAAAAGGTAGGATGTCAATTTTATGATCATCAACAGAGTGAGATATTCCATTAAAAGCAGGTGATCTACCAAATAAGGTTTTAGTATCACATAAAATTTTGAGAAAAGGAAATGCCACCTTATTTCTGTAAGAAATAATGTTATCTATGTCTTTGGTCTTCATGAAAGTTTAGCAAGGCAGAAGCTAACTGATCTAAAATGATTCTTTTCTGAATTTTCACTTAATAGAAGCCAAAATTCTCTGGCAAGAGGTGTTAACTCTTTCAGAAGTGATGTGAGCACTCTGGATGACAGATTAATATTGCTGTCTCCCGATTCACTTGAGCTTTGCTATTAATCAAACACTTATCCTCTTTAGAAATTTATTTATTTATTATTTATTTGCTTATTACATCTCATCTTGATAAATGCAGAGTAGCTGAGTGATGAAAGGGAGATTTAGAGCTATCCATGGTATGTGTTGTTGAATCCAGCTGTTCTGTGATGCATCCACTGCAGTGAACCAAGCTTCCAGGTTGCTGCATTGGGTATTTGTAAGGTCCCACAATACTAAGATCTTCAAAGCTTTGCATGCACACACTTAAAAAATTAGAGAATTGGCTGCTCCGGGAGAATCCTTAGGGATTCGCCTACATCGTAGGGATGTTCCTATGCTGAGTCACTGAGGTGTAGGGAATGAACTGATCCTTGCTTTAAACTGACCATATTAGGATCTGATTAAAAGGGGCCCAGCGGGTCTCTCCAGAGTTCATGAAGTAACAGGCTTAGTTCAGTGTTTTCTTTTATTATGTGCCATCCTTCATATTCCACCTTGACCCCTTCATTAGCTCATTCAAACAAATCTATAAAACCTCCTCAGTTTAAGTTCGCCAGAAATTTCTGTCTTTATTAACACTTTGACTGAAGATGTTTCTAGTACAATGCCATTGATATGTACCAAAGTTTCTATAATCAAGACAAACAGAATTGAGGTGGCAATAAGTACTGTCATCTAAACTCTGTGCTTCTTCTTACAGGATGTGACAAGTGCTCTTTTATGACCTCACAATTGCACTCCAGTTATAGTGGAATCTTCACAGGCTTCTGTTCTTTTTCTTGTCAATTGTCAGTATATCTTATGAACAAGAACTTCTTTTTGATCAACTTTTAAAAAATGCTAAACCTTTAACATTTGTACTATACGATCTTAGATATTTCACACAGAATTTACCCAGTGGTTATCACTTTATGATTTCAAATATGTCTAGAAAAGAATTTGGAAAACTATGAAATATATATCTAATAAATTTCTTTGAATAATTTATTTTTGACTAACAAATTTTATACTTGGACTTAAAGAAATTTGTTCATGCTCCCCTGCCATTGTTCTTTTGTTTATGTCTCCCCTTCTTTTCCACTAAATTCCCTTTTCTACCCAACTAGTCTTCTATTGATGACTAATTTATTTATTTTTTACTTTTTCTGACATCCCTGACATATGTCTAAATGTTGATGAGCTCAGACTGTCCTGTGGAGGTAATGACAGCTGCCATGGATTCAGAAAGTGAGAGACAAGAAGTAGGAGATAATGTCCCAAAGCATTTCTCCTAGTCTCTGGTTCTTGGGTTCTTCTCATGCTCAATCCTGCAATAACCCTTGAGTCTTGGACCTAACACCAATTCTGGGAAGACACATTTGAGAGCCTTGGTGTGATATGACATCACATTTACAGAAATGACTAAGAATGCTTTGGTACACGTGGAGGTTGCATTATCAAGAATCTGCTCACTTCCTCTGTGAGTTCAAACTTCGAGTCCACATTGCCTTTGAAGTGAGAGGAAGATTTTGTGTGTGTGTGTCTCTAAAAGAGTCCCAAAGGAACCTTAGCAGTGCTTTTACATTTTATAAAGTAAGGCCCTAAAAGTTTTTCATGGACTTGAATCTATTTCAGAGCAGTCTACTTCTAGCACAAGGCTTCCAAAAGGTTATGGATTGCAAGAAATGTGTGTATTATTTCCAAGGAGATTTAATATGCTCTAAGAATAAGTAATATAAAATTATACAGTATAGTTAAATTATACAAGAAAGTAACTCAGTAACTTATCATTTATTCATAAAAGAACATAATGCAATTGCAATCACTGTATAAAGTGATATCTTCCCTCATCACCATCAAGAATGTTATGGCAAACAAGATATGTTAATGCCATAATTTCTCAGACTATAGAATGAGAGCTGTTTTGGACATAAAGAAGTTGATGAGAAGAATCCACTTCTCATTACCCTGGATTGTTATTACCTGATAGCTGAATTATGTGAATTCCAGTAAACCTAGGCCTTGAAATGCCAGGAAATTTCAGGCCTTGCTGGAGCCCATTAGGTGGCTGGCGGTTGGGGACAGAAGGAGTCAGCTAAACTACTTCCAGTCTCAGGATGAGATTAGGTCTCAAGATGAGATTATCAGGGTTCTAGGCCAGTCTCATATTCCCTTTAACCTTGTATCCTCCATACCTCTCAGCAGGGCCCCACAGTTAACTTTACAATTATCCTTGTCAGTTTAAAATATTTTTATTTGAGAGAGATTGAGAGAAGAGGAGACATGGGGGAGGGAGTGTGCACATGCTAGAGCCTCTTACCATTGTAAACAAACTCAAGATACATGAACCACATTATGCATATGGATTTACATGGGTCCTGGGGAACCAAGCCCACACTGGCAGGCACTGCACACAAACTACTTTAAGTGCTGAGCTATTTTCCCAGGCCAATTGTTTTCAGTGAGTAGAAATGCACCATGGACGATAAAAGACATGGTATTAGCTAAGGTAAGATAAGGTATGTATCCTTATGACATACATTCTGCCCTCCCTTCTCTGTGTTTGGTCATTATTTAATATTTCATCTTAGAGTTTGGGGGTTCCAGAGATGTCTAATTTGGATGACTTTTTTTTTTTGATCTGGCCACCATAAATAGGCTGGATGCTATAGTGTATGCCATTAATTCCAGCACTGGGGAGGAGGAGACAGGAGGGTTCCCAGCACTTGCAGGCTAGATAGAGTCATTTTGTTGATGAGAACTGGGTTCAGTGACAGACCCTGTCTAATAGTAAGTAGGTTATGTTTGAGGAAGACCCACAGCATAGACCTCACCCTGCCACATGTACACATATGGGGACACTCAAACAACTCAACATACATGTACACATGCAAAAAATGACTTTTGTGTGCTATCTCTGAGGCAGACAATCATGGAGAAGAGTGTTATAAGTAGAGATGCTTGCTCCTCTTTTCTGACAAAGCCTTTGGGACATCTACCTCCAACATGCTGTACATACACTTGCATTAAACAATGGATACAGTCCTTGGCCACCCCTGATAACACCATGTTTCCATTGAAACACTTCCAAGAACATATCTTGAAACCAAGGGAGAGACTAGTATTGGATGCATGTACAATAATAAGCTGGTTGTGTCACCTGAGTGACCTTTTAGGGAAAAGAAAAACTCTTATTTACCATCCCTTGCCTATGAAAATTTAGGCATGCATATTATTAAAGTAAAATGCATCATTTGAAAGGCTATGTGCAGAGAAATGAAAGCTTTAATAACCCAAGTCTGTCAAATGAAAACAGAGAATAAGCCAAATTATGCTTTATTGTAACCCATCCTCCTCCTGTATGCCATAGAGAAGTCCACACAGTAATCCACTAATGTTGGATGATCTAGGTCAAGCAACCCACTCTGTCTATCCATATGCTTTGTACTGTTTTCTTTGTTCTCTAATAAAATTTCTTGTTGCTTTGCTGTGTGCTTTTATAGCATTTTTGGACAACATGCCAAGAGCCAGGAAACATCCAGACAGTTACCACCAGTAACAGCTATTCCCAAAATAATGCACATATAATTGTTCTGGAATTATTTTACATTAGTGGGATTTTTTAAATCATTTATAACTCATGTTATAGGTCTGCACTGAGTGTAGGTTTACTCAGAACACGCATATTGTATCAGCCAATTTAATGACAGTTTCCATTTGTTTCCATACTACATAGCATGTTCAACTGAAGTAGTAATTATATCATGATTTCATCATAAGTATGTGCTTCATAAATTTGCATTTATTTCTGTAATGAAACATGACTGATGATTGAATAACTCTTGAGTGCTATATTAACAGTATACTAGTACATTATGACAGAAAAGCATTGTCTTAAATGAAATGAAAAATATATAGATTTTAGTTATAACAAATTTTAAATGTATATATCAAACAATATAATGCCTACACAGAACATGAAATAATAGGAATAGCAGGAATCCCCACCTCAGGTATTCTGATGTGTTCCTGTGCCAGCCTTCTGAGCCCAGACCAATCAGCTCTCTCTCAGGTTCACCTTGGGCAGAGACTAAAGCCAAACACAATATAATTATAAATAGATTCTTACCAGGTTGACAGGTGTACAAGCCTTTTTTTTTTTGGAGGGGCTTTTTATGTCTCTTGAAGTTCAGGTCCATCTTCTTGTAAACAGAACTCCTACAGTCCCATATGGGCTCTCAGCCCCCTTTTGCCTCCACATGGCTGGAGCTCTCCATACCTTTGATCAGTCCCCCATTTCCTTCTCTTAATATAATAAAGGCTCTTTAAGTCTTTCCCTCCGGTCCATGGATTTTAATTGTTTAAATTCATAAAATGTGGCTGGAGAGAAGAATCAGCAGTTAAGGGGCTTGCCCACAAAGCCTAACAACTTGGGTTTATTGTCCAGTACCCATGTAAAGCCAGAAGTGGCATCTGAAGTTTGCAGCGGCTGGAAGTCCTTGGATGACCATTCTCTCTCTCTCTCACTCTCTCTCTCTCTCTCTCTCTCTCTCTCTCTTCTCTATCTCCCTCCTCCCTGTCTCTCTGCTTGAAAATAAACATTTGAAATAAAAACTTTATAAGATGAGGATCTAGGATAACACAAATTTATGGGTGAATTGGCATATTGGTGCATTATTGGCAAGCAGCCTCAAAATGCCCTTTTCTCTACAAATTAATAAGAAGAAAAGTAAAAGTGAAGGAGTATGAAAAAAGAAGGAAAGGAAAAAGTCTCATTCTACATAAGACATCATCAAAACTATTGATTACATGAAAAGTATTTTAAATGGTATTAAGCAAAGGCAAGCAAATCAGAATAACAAGGCGATGAGGCTTTGCCTAATGCAATGGAAGTAAACAGAAAGCTGGGACGTGTCCAGTGTTAGTGGAATGTGAATTTCATTGTTGGTAAGATTTGGTTGTTTGGCAGTCATTCTAGAAAACTCCTTATGGGGATATGTCCACTTTTATTTACTGTGCAGTGTTCTTAGCCAAGAAAAGGATTTGGAAGGAATTTGATTGTCCATCATCCTTACAGTGGATAGATAAAATGTGGCAAATGACAGACACCATGGTGTGTTACATAGACGCTAGAAATTATGACTTGGATATACACAGTCTCACAGAGCACACTCCTGACATACACACTTGGAGAGAAACTGAGGAAAGAAAAGCATAGGAAATTGCATAAATTTACTTTATTTAAATAGTTGATAAGGAATATTATATTAAAATATAAACAAAGTATAACAGGAAAAATATGTAAACAGTTATTTGTCAGTCCTGCCTCTGTGGATAAGCAGAAGAAGGTGACTGCTTTGAATCAGGTTCTTGATAAAACTCTCTGGAAGTTTGTAATATTCCATACTGCAGTAATGTTACGGAAAGCCATGAACAAGCAAAAGTAATCACAGAGACAAGAAAAAAACTAGAGCTCTGATTTTGAAAGTTTCCCTGTGCTTTTAATTATTCATCCAATTTCCGTGAAGTGGGCAATTATGATTAATCAACATCCACATATTAATTTACTTATATGCTTAGTTCATTTACAGATTATTGATGTAACAATGTTGAATGTCCTCTTAAATGACTGTATGATATTAAAAATATTGACAGAATACTGCTCAATTAGCATATTAACTCTTTGATTTTTAAATTGTGAATAGTATAGGCTTCAAACCTTCTGAAGGAAAGGTGTAACGATTACTTAATTTGCTTTATTACAAAATGTAGTAATTAGATGAAAGTTAAACATTATGTAAACAAAAAATTCCAGATCCTCTCCTTTTTTATACTTATTTTATTTTCATACTTTAATGTGATGATGAAATAATAGCCATAAATTGGTAAAAACATCCAAATGAAGGAAATATGTCTTCAGATATTTGAAGGGTAATGCAAATAATCAAACTTACTTTCCTTCATAGAAAAATGCTTCCTCTATGAACTGTACTGAAAAATCATGATTCTCCTCAACCTGTGATGCTTTCCTGAAAATATGAGCAGTAAAAACCATTGTCCCTAAAATGATCAATTTTTCATTTCTTCTTCCATCCAAGCTTCTTATGGATGAATTTATGCAGAAGAAATTTCAAGAAAAATCTCCAAATTATTTTGGCTTAATTTGCTAGGATCAATAAAATTCAAAACACAAACCATATTGGAACTATTCTGAGGATTCTGTAATGGATTGGGAATGATATGTGTGCAACAGCCTTGGCTTTGAACCCTGGCCCTTCAGTCGGTGTTACCTCTTGATGAGGAGCTTTACTTGAACAAGTGGGACTTTTGGAAATAGGCCTCTGTTGATAGATATGCCCAGCTTCAGCTCTCTCTGTGTTTCCTGTTCACACTGCATGGAATTTGCACAGCCTTATGCCTTGCCTCTCCTACCATAATTCACTTAACTCTCACTCAATGAGCCAGAGTAAATCTTTTCATCCTTAAGTTACTTCTTGTCATGCAACTGATTATCATGCAACATGAAGGGTAATTAATACAGATTCCAAATATAATAAAGCATTCAAATTGAGCAGTGTTCAAGTGTCATAAATGTACAATAATTAGGCACACACAGAGTCTGTAAAAGAAGAGAGCCATCATATGGTAACCTCGTCTGTAGCTCAGAGAGCAATCTCAAGTTTGTTTGAAAAACTGCAACTCTTCGTAATTGTTTTAGTTACTTTCATGCTTAGTTCATCATTTTGGAAAAAAATCAGTTATGCACATATTGTAAAATTTTGTGCATATGTTACCAGCGCTTCTTTTGCTGTTTCTATCACCACTAATTAACATTTTTAATTAAGATAAAAAACACTGTTAGCATAATACATGAAAAATTGGAGCAGGTGCTCCGGGTAATAATTTGTATAAATAGCTGTTGCCCTACACTAGCATCTAAATTATATTCATTAACTAGCTTCTTAGTGGATGAAAGCGAAATTCTGCCTTTCATTTAATTTAAGAAGCAAATAGGAGCGAATCAACATACAAAAATAAATGCAGACACTACAAAATTCTATTTTTTATTATAATCATCTACTTGCTGCATTTAAAACTGTGACTTCGCAAAGCCCATCTGTGTCCCTTGTCCTTCACCTCTAATCTTTTACTGTCCATCTCGTTCCTTAACACATGGACCTAATTTTTTTTATAAAAATCTGCTCCCAGGGTTTCTTTTTCTTATTTCAGAAGCATAAGAAGTTTCTCACACTATTTTGGACTTTCTGTTCCAATAAGATTTGGACATACTCACTGAAGTGAAATTAATTAATGTCCATTAATTTGGTGAAAGGGCAGACAAGTGGAGAACTTATATCCCTACCATATTGCTAGATTAAATTAATTCAGCTCAGTGAGGTAGGTTATATTTAATTTGAAATTTATGGAGAAGTGCTTAAAGTAAATGAATCACATGCGGTTTGGTAGTTTATTGGGCTTCAGGCTTTCCTAAAATTTGACAACCTCCTTCTTCACTTCTTGCAAAGCCTACTATTATTCTCTTCTGTTTAAAATTGAAGATAATGAAGTCCTTTGCCCCTAGATTCTGTAAAAGAAATTACAGTCTGTACTGTCTTCCTTTCATCTCTAACAATCAGTGGTCACAGTTCCTAGCAATAACCACAATATAGTCACCATGTAGTATGCACTCTGCTCAGTGTTGGCAATTCAAGAAAATAAAAATAACAGTGATAGTAATAGAGTAACAAATATGTAATTTCTAATCTTGTACTCCTGACACAACTCTGCATCATTTCATAGGCTGGCCCTGTACATACTGTCATCAAACTTAAAAGACCTTTTGATTAGACAACTTTAGGCATCTCAGCCTTCACTTCATAGCCATATTATTTTTGCAAAAAAAAAAATTACAGAGTTTTCTTATTTTCAAGGAAGTAGTAGCTAGAGTTCAACTATGTAACTAGCAAGTTACTGTCTATTCATACAGACTATGTACTAACAATAATAAAGCTATCATGACATTATCACACAATTTTAGGTATACCATTCCCCTTTTTCAACATAACATTATGAATAGTATATATGCATTTTTTCCTAAAAGAATATTGATTTTCCATTGTGGTTAGGAGTTCTTTTTTAAAAATTGAGCACTGTGATATATGAATACATTGCAAATTGGTGTTGTGTAGCAGATTTCCTCCACATTGAAGAGAGAAAGGAGGCTCAGAGGGGATTTGGGAAGTCATTTTAGCTAGAAATGAACATCCCATCGAAGGAGGGCAGTGCAGGAAGGATGTTCCAGAGACTCAGGAAGTCTGCAAGTCTGGGGAAGGGTTGTAAGACCCTGTCCTAAGGCTCTATAAAGGGGAAAGCAATTGCTTGGGGCTAAGAGATTCTCTAATGAAGCTGCCTGCTGCTTGTGCAGTGTGCTGAGACTCTCCCAAGGAGCTGCCTGCAGGAGGTAGTGGAAGAGTATGAAGGAGACTCTTCAAATGAAATGTGTACCAGAGATGCTGCTTCCCTGAGTCTCTGACTATGCTGAGTTGGACTTTCTTTGAGTCAGCTGTGTTTGAGTTTGAGTTATCTATTGCTCCAGTGTGCAAACTCTCACCCTGCTAAGTTACCCTAATAAACTCACTGGTTCACCAAACTGATTTTGATATAATCGTCCTTTGGTCTATGACTTGTGCCTTATCTGAGGAGAAGATCCATGCTTGCCTCAACCCAGGAAAAGTCTTTCCTGTGACAATTGGTCATATTCCAATTGGGTTGAACTCTTGTTTCATGGCCTCTGCCACTATTCCTCCGAAGGACCTACACATTACACATAATTTGACTCTATTTTATTTTTAGGCTCAGTTTTCGCTGGAGTGATCTCAGCACACATGAAACTCTAACATGTTCTTGAGAATAACACAAAATTACCCACAAAACTTTATCCAGAAACTCACAATGAAGAAAGGAAAAACAATACTGAAGTTTAAAAGTCACTTCCTCTCTCTACAACTTATATTGTAACAGGTGTTTAAGAAATGCCTGCTCAATAATTGGGGATGGACATTAAACCTTTACTAATATTATATATGAAAAAAACTTAACTGAGATATTTAACAAGTCTCATTAAAAATTACTCAGGAATGAAATGGCAAGCCAGAATATCAACTCAGGAAGATCGGTACCAAAATCTTTACACAGCATCATTTCTTTTCAAAATCAATTACACAATAGATTATTGATCCATTTGACAGAAAAATGTTAGGCAATGATTTATATATTCTAACATGTATTATTAATAAAATTACAATACATTGTATGTGTATTAAATAAAGTAGTTGTAAAAATGTACTGTTACCAAATTAATAATTTACTACACAATGAATCTAAAGTTAAGAATAGATATAAGATTATAATCCAATATGGTATTATTTGTCAAGGAAGATAGAAGAGAGACAGAGATCACACTAGGGTCCCTAGCTGCTACAAAAGAACTCCAGATGCATGATCCACTTTGTGCATCTGGTTTTATGTGAGTACTGGAGAATTGAACTGTGCTTGTTAAATTTTGCAGGCAAGTGCCTTAACCTCTGAGCCATTTGTCCAGCCCCAAATTAATATATTAATCAAACTATAATATGGAAGAATAAATCAAAGGCCCAAACCAAGTAGTAATTTACACATTGAAGATTGACGTCTGTACATAGCTCATTAACATAGTTTCAAAATAATTCATTGAAGATGGTATTTGTGTCCAACCTGTAGCTATTCCAAACTTTTATGAGCTTTTAAAAGGTTTTTCTTCTTTTTTCTATATATGAAAACCAATTTTGCTATAAGCACATGACATAAATGATTATCTATAAGTGACCAGAATTTTGTAATACACTATCATGATAGGTTGACTACAATAATATGAATATTTTATGCAATGTCATTACTGATACAATTGTAATCAACTAATTCTAACAATAAAAATGAACCAACCCATTTTATAGTTTATATATCATAATTACAATCATAATTGCTACTTTTAAAAATTATATATTGTATGTCTGTTTATATATAAAATTCTTGCCTCAAAGATAGAACAAAGGGTTAGTAAGTAATACATTTTATGTCTTATTCAATGTTGCCTAACTAGAATGTGGAATAAGTTTTGGACTGTGGCAGAAATTTTTTAAATATATTTTATTTATTCATTTTCAAGCAGAGAGATACAGAGAGAGAGAGAGAGAGAGAGAGAGAGAGAGAGAGAGAGAGAGAGAGAGAGAGAAAGAGAGAGAGAGAGAGAGAGAGAAGCACCAGGGCCACCTCCTTGTGGGTTTTGCCCATGTGGGTACTGGGGAATTGAACCGGGGGCCTTAGGCACTGGAGGCAAGTGCTTTACCTGCTGAGCCATCTCTCCAGCTCTGTGGCAGAAATTAAGAAAGAATTTTTTTTTTATTGTCAAGTGCTTATGTTTTGATTCCCAGATCAGAGGAATGTGAAAATCAGGGAGAAAAATTGAAAAATGTTACCAGGTGAACATACTATATATAGTTGTATGATAAATTTATTTTTTATAAATGTGATTTATTTTCAAAAGTAACACAAAAATGTTAGGATTTAAGACTGCAGGGTATAGAACTTCTCTTCCAAATGTACTGTCAATTGTTCTATAGCCTCCAAGTTAGAAAAATAAAAAATTCACACAAATGTGCTGGGGAGAGGGCTAAGTAATTATTAGCACTTGCTTGAAAAGCCTGCCAGCCTAGGTTTAATTCCCCAGTATCCACATAAAGGAAAATGCACAAAGGGGTGCATCTGGAGTTCGTTTCCAGTAGCAGGAGGCCCTGCACATCTATGTTCTCTCTCTCTCTCTCTCTCTCTCTCTCTCTCTCTCTCTCTCTCTCTCTCTCTCTCTCACACACACACACACACACACACAAACACACACAAACACATACACAAACACAAAAGTAAATGACAATGTTTTAAAAATCACACATACACACAAAAATGTTTAAAATTTAATTGATGAAGATAAATAATACAATTATTAAACAATGAATTCATTTTTTAAAATTTTTATTTTTTTAATTTTAATGACTTTATTATGAATAAGTATATACATTGTATGAGAAAATCTTGTGAAGTTGTCCCCAATGCCCTCCTCTCTGTCCCCTACCCACTGGGGTACTTCTTTGGTGTGCATACTGGATCTGTGCATAGGATAGGGGGTTATGAACTGCATGCACCAGAGGCAGCTAGTTTTTCTTTCTCTTTTTTTTTTCTATGCCCTTTGTGTTTTGCTGCTGAGAGTGGCAATGTCTCTGGATAGTCTCCCCATCATGGTTCTTACATTCTTTCTGCCCCTTGTTCTGCTCAGTTCCCTGTGTTATAGTTGGTGAGTTTTGAGTCAGCTTGGTTGTTGAGATCTTAAGTATCTCTGCCCAAAGATCTTAAGTATCTTTGCCTTGAGTTGTGATGGGTATCATTGGTGTCCGTCTCCTTTGACCTTTCATGGATTATCAGACTTTCTGTGGTGATTGGTCTCGTGTTTGTTTCTTCACTTTCTTGTTGCTTTCTTTTGGGCCCTGTAAGAAAGCTAGGTGTGGTTTGTCTCCTGCCAAGATGTCAGCCATCATCCAATGTCTTATTGGTGGAATTGAGTTGTCCCTGGCTCTCTCACTGCCTTCTGAAAAATACAAACAGAATCTCCATTAGAGAGTGAGATCGCTGTAGGTTAAATGAGACAACATTGGTATTTGGCTAGCTCCTAATGGGTATAGCCTCTTTGTAGCTCTCTGGTAGTGAAAATTTCCCCTAGGAGCCCGAGTTGTTGGTCCCCATAGGATTTTGCTATGGATCCCAGTTCCAGTTAAGGGTTCCTTGTCACTAAGCAGATCTCTTAGCCAATCAATAAGCCATTGATTACCCTCCTTGGTTTAGTGCCACTATTGCACAGATGAGCATTTCTTGACTTGCTGGTCTGTTCCATACAGCCATGTGTTTATCATTCTTGTGACCACTGTCTATATTGTATATCAGTGGCCTGTGCTTTCTCTAAATATCATTGACCAATTTCCCCTGGCAGCTCATGTAACACCTTCCAGCACTACACATGCTACCATCTGGGAGGGGGTTATCATTCTGGATCTAGCAGGATCTCTTGGTGTTATTTGACAGCACTCTTTGATTTCTTCAGCAATAGGGTCTTACCGTAGGCCTGGAACAAGTATTCAAGAGCTTTGACAGAAGTCTTTTTTTGTTTTGGGGACCTCATGTGTCTCTTTGATCAACATCTCAGCATGAGAAGGAACCAAGAACTGGGATAGGGAGATGCAGGCCTAAGCAATTATTCTTGAGGTTAGACTTCCTCCCATTCTATTCATGGCCCCTTTTAACTGTTGGTGCCCTCAGCTTCCTCAGGAGCTTACTGTATAAATGCTAGGGTTTTATGTTGTTAATTCATTATTAGTTTAGTTTACTGTATGAATCCCCCCTACCCTCCCATCACTGAACCCTCCCATCTACCCCCAATTCTTTTTATTCCCTTTTAAAATCTCTCTGTTAATGGATGGATTTACTCAGTGTTCCAATTTAACGTGTTGAATTACCACATAGAAGGAGAATATGCAGCTCTTTGCTCTCTGCTCTTGTGAGTGGTCACAAAGAATGATCTGTTCCAAGTTAATCCATTTTACTTTAAATTCTATTATGCCATTTTTCCTTTCAGATGTTTAGATTTCCATAGTGTATATGTACCACAACTTTGATATCCATTCATCCAGTGATGGGCATTTGGGTTGGTTCAAATTCTTTGCTATTATGAATTGAGCTGCTGTAAACATAGTTGAGCAAATGTCTATGTACTTTGGCAAGGAAACTTGGTGGTAGATGCTCAGTAGAGGGAAAGCTGGCTCTATCAGTAGCTCTATATCCATCCTGTTGAGTAGCCTCCACACTGCTTTCCATAATGATTGTACAAGTTTGCATTCCCACCATCAGTGAATGAGGGTCCCTTTTTCCCATATCCTAGCCAACATCTATCGTTGGTTATTTTTTTAATGATTGCCATTCTGACTGGAGTATGATGGAACCTTATTTTTGTTTTGATTTGGATTTTCTGATGAATAATAACATTGAACATTTTCTCCACCAGGAGTTGGCCATTTGTATTTGTTCCTCTGTGAATTCCCTGTTGAGTTTAGTTCCCCATTTTGTGAAAGGGCTTTTTTTAACAGTTTTATTTAATTTTTTGAATTCTTTATATGTTCTAGGTACTAGACCTCTATCTGTATTGGTGGCAAAAATTAAATTCCAGTTAAATGGTGGTCTATTGGCTTTGAGTATGGTATGGCCGTCTGTACAGAAGCTTCTTAGCTTGATGAGATAATATTGGTTAAGTGATTGTTGCACTTCCTGGGCTATAGGAGGTTTGTTCAGGAAGTTTTTCCGTATTCCTATCTCTTAGAGACTTCCCCAAACTTTTTCTTCCAGGGTTTTCAAAGGAGTTTCAGGTCTTATGTTGAGATCTTTGATCCATTTGGAATTTATTTTTGTGCATGGTGAAATGAGAGGGTCTAGTTTCATTTTCTTGCAAGTATTTATCCAATTTTTCAGCACCATTTGTTAAAGATGCTGTCTTTATGCCATTTAACATTGTTGGCATTTTTGTTGAATATGAAATAACTATAGTTGCTCAAGCTTAGAGCAGGGTCTTCACTTCTGTTCCATTGGTCTACCTATATATTTCTGTGCCCATACCATGCTGTTTTTGCTACAATGGCCTTGAAGTATATCTTTAGGTCATGTGTGGTGATACCGCCTGATGTACTACTTTTACTAAGGATGCCTTTGGATATCCTAGGCCTTCTGCCATTCCAAATAAATTTGGATATTATTTTTTCTATGTCTGCATAGAATGAAACTGGTATTTTTATTGCTATTTCATTGAATCTGTATATACCTTCTGGAAATAATGGCCTTTTCCACTATATTAATTATACCTATCCAATAGAATGGAGACATTTACATCTTTTCACGTCATCCTCACTTTCCTTCTTGAGTATTTTTGTTTTCAAAATATAAGTCTTTCACCTACTTGATTAGTGTTACTCCAAGGTATTCGATTATATGTGTGGCTATTGAATATGGACTGTTTTGCTGATTGCTTTTTTCTGTATGTGTGTCATTTGCATACAGGAAGGCTATTGATTTTTGTGTGCTAATTTTGTAACCTGTCACTTTGCTGAAGGAGTTTATCACCTACAGGAGTTTACTGATAATACTCTTCTTTGGGTCTATTATGTATAGAATCATGTCATCTGTGAAAAGGGATGGTTTCACTTCTTCCTTACAATTTGTATCCCTTTTATGTCTTTCTCCTGACTTATTGCATTGGCTAGAACTTCAAGGACTATATTGAAGTGGAAACCTCTGTCTTGTTCCCGAATTTTGTGGGAACTCCTTGAGTCTTTTCTCATTGGGTATTATTTGGACTTTAGTAGTTTTGTATATGGCCTTAATTATGTTGAGGTATAGGACATATATCCAAAGTCTTTCAAGTGTTTTGATCATGAAGTGGTGTTGGATTTTTTCAAAGGCTTTCTCTGCATTGATTGAGATGACCATGTGGTTTTTGTGTTTGTTTATTATTGTGGTGGATTATGTTGATTTATTTCTATATGTTGAGCCAAACTGTCATCATGGAATGAAGCCTACCTGGTCTAGGTGCATAGTACATTTAACATGCTGTTGAATTTGTTTTGCAATGATTTTATTCAGAATTTTTTCATCTAAGTTCATCAGGGATACAGGTCTATAGTTTTCCTTTCTGAATTTATCTTTGTCCAATTTTGGTATTAGAGTGATGCAAGCTTCATAGAAGGAGTTTGTAAGTATTCCCCATTCTATGATAACTCTAAAAAGCTTCAGAAACAGTGGTTTGAGTTCTGTGATTGTTGGGTAGAATTTGGCTGAGAATCCATCAGGACCTGGGCTTTTCCTTCTGGGGATGTTTTTGATTACATTACCGATTTTGATGGATGTAATAGGATTATTTAGGAGATTTATCTGCTCTGGGTTTACTTTTGGTAGTTGGTATGTTTCATAGAATTCATCCATTTCTTCCAGATTCTCCAATTTTGTAGAACAGAGGTTTTGGAATTATGTCCTGATGATTCTTCCAATTTCATTGGTGTCTGTTTTGATCTCTCCGTTTTCATTTCTGATTTTGTTGATTTGGGACTTCTCTTTTTTTCTGTGTGGTTGGTCAATCTTGTTTATTTTTTCAAAGAACTAGCTCTTTGTTTCATCAATTTTTTAATAGTTTTCTTAGTTCCTAATTCATTGATCTCTGCTCTTAATATCTCATAATGACATCATAATGACATGTGCTATGAATAAATCTGTATTTTTGATGTTTTACCATGAATATATATATATGATATATATATATATATATATATATATATATATATATATATATATATATATAT
>PVHP010020106.1:0-31051 GCA_004024765.1 Zapus hudsonius | reverse complement strand
GAGAGAGAGAGAGAGAGAGAGAGAGAGAGAGAGAGAGAGAGAGAACCAGGGCCACCACCTTGTGGGTCTGGCTTATGTGGGTCCTGGGGAATTAAACCCGGGGCCTTAGGCACTGGAGGCAAGTGCCTTAACCGCTGAGCCATCTCTCCAGCCCTCAAATGGCAATTTTCTTGATCTGTCATTCCTGTTATATTTGTTAGCTAGCATTTCCCCCCACCCTAACCACAATCTCCCATGGTGCTGGGGTTCAATCCATGGCCTTGTACATGGTAGTCAAAGTGTTCTGCCACTGAGCTATATGCATCCCTAGCTGTGGCCTTGAACTTGGTATGTAGGCTAAACTGGCCCCAATTTTATGATCCTCTTTTCTCGCCCTTTCAAGTGCTGGAACTTGCAGGCTTGTGCCAATATAACTGATTCTTTAACAAAGCTTTTTTTCCTCCCTTTATTTTTAAAATATTTATTTGGGGGGGGGGGTGTATGTGTATGCCAGGGCCTCCTGTCAATGCAAATGAACTCCAGACACATGAGCCATGCATCTGGCTCTACATGGGTACTGGGAAAGCAAACCTGAGTTGTCAGGCTTTGCAGGCAAGCACCTTTAATCTCTGGGCCATCTCTCCAACCCCTCCCCCCTTTATTCCTAATGGACTTTAGTTTTAGTCTTCACATTACTCATTACTGTCTCTCCCCCATCCTGACCCCTGAAACCTACACTGTCTCAGGTTTGGCTACTAGAGTGCTTGGTCTTTCTCCCGTGCTCCTTTGAGAATGCATATCTTACTTCTTGACACAGCAGGCTGATCCTGCTTACACTGTCCTTTCCCTGCTTTGGAATTGGAGTCACTCTTGGAAAAGATGGTACAGTAACTTTTCTTTTGAACAATCTTTTCCTAAAAGTGCATTTTTTGTTTGTTAATTAGAAAGGCTCTCTTTTTATTTTCTCTGTGTAAGTGCTTTACAGAAAGTTAAGGAATTGTGCATGAGCTTGCTTATTAACCTTCCAATGTTTATCACCTATTTTTCTATGCTATTGTCTTTGAGAATATGATGTTTTTGCAGTACTGAGGATTGAACCCAGGGCCTTGCACATGCTAAAATTGTCACTGAGCTATAGATGCCCAAAGTCTCCATGTTTTTTGTTTTGTTTGTTTTTCCTTTTTTTTTTTTTTAACTTTTATTTGGGACTAGGGTTTCTCTAAGTTGTCCAAGTGGCCTTGAACTCACTCTGTATCCTCTGAAGCCCACATATGCCTTGTACTTTGTATCTGCCTGTCTCTGCCTCCCAAGAATTATAGGCCTATACCACCAAGCCTGGCTTTTGTCATCTTTAATTGATCCCTTTACATTTTCTGTTCCTTTGCATATTTATTGGCTGAATTGCCATTTCTTGATTAGTGAATTACTGTACAAGAAAATGAATTATTTTGTATTTACTTGGAATATAGGCTGTGGATGCCAAAAGAGGAAAAGCAAATGGATGTGAAAACCGGTCGAGTACGTCGGAAAGCCATTTTTGGAGATGAGGACAATGAGTCTGGAGAGGAAAATGAAGAAGATGAAGAAGTGTCTGAAGATGACAGGATGGAAAATGGCTCTAGTGATGAGGAAGCAGAAGAGGAAGAAGACAGTGAAGATACTGGGGACACACATACAACCAGGGGTATCAAACGGCAGAAACTTGAAGATGAGGAAGACAGTGAGGAAGATGTGCCAGCGTTCGCTGATAGCGATGATAATCTTGAGAGGAGCTCTGAGGAAGAGGAAGAGGCTGAAGAAGCTGATGAGAGCAGTGCAGATGATGACTCCACTGCAGGAGGAGAGACGGGCACTTTGCAATTAGAAGATGGTGAATCAATACTTTCACCAGCTCATCTGAACAAGGAGAAATCTTTGCCAGTGAAAAAAGCAGCCCTTACCACTTCTGACTCTGGGCATTGCACAGCTGAAGAAGCATTTCCATCTGAAGACGAATCTGAATCTGAAAATAGCTCACTCAGTTCAGAGGAAGAGGACTCAGAAAGTGAAGAGGATTCTAGGGAAAAGCATCCAAAGCCTTCTGAGGTGGGCAGTGGGCAGAAACTGGAGTCAGAAAGCATCATCGATAAGACCAATGACATTGAGGATTTACTCAAAGAGGAAGATCACATGGAAGAAAATAGCTGTTCCACAGAAACATCAGGTAAACTTTCCACAGAAAAGTAATTAATTAATTAGCTGTTTTTGTAAAATGGCACTCATACTGTTGCTATCGATAGGATGCTGTTGTAGTCATACTTCTTATTGCTGTGACAAAGAACCCAACCAAAGGCAGCTGATAGGCAGAATGGTTTTATTTTGGCTTATAGTCTTGAGGGGAAGCTCCATGATGGTAGAGAAAATAATGGCATGAGCAGAGGGGTGGACATCATCTCCGCCACAGCATTAGAAACAGCATCAGGAAGGTGTGCCAAACACTGGCAAGGGGAAGCTGGCTATAAATAACCTCCATAAGCCTGCCCCCAACAACACAGCTCCACCAAGGTTCCAATACCCAAACTGCCATCAGCTGGGGATTGAACATTCAGAACACATTTGTTGGGAATGCCTGGATTAAACCATCACAGATGTCTACATTTGTGATTTTTGTACTGTGATTTGTTAACCATTTAAATATATCATGAATGGGTTGGAGTGATTGAGTTTTGGAGTTGGAGGATGAATACTCAGGTGTGACTGATGCTGGTCTTTCAGGTGCCCTCAAGTGGAAGGAAGACCTTTCCAGGAAGGCAGCAGAGGCCTTCCTAAGGCAGCAGCAAGCAACTCCAAATCTTCGAAAGCTTATTTATGGGACAGGTAAAGAAAGCTGGTTCAGCACTAGAAATGTTTTAGCTTCTTATAGTTTGTTTTTGTTTTTTTTTTTTTTTCTGAAAAAGGCTAAAAGATCAGGGCTGTACTTTTGGCGTCCATAATTTTTGGTAGTCAGAGTTTATATTTGTTTTTAATGATCATCTCATGAAGACCACAAATTGGTCTTTAATAGATTGGTGGATTACCATAAAATTTTTCATGATAATACTGTTCATTATGTCATTTCATATCCCCTGTGTGAAAAAGTCCTTCATGAAAAATATTTTGTGGAAAATATATCTGCCTGTAAAATCTATCATTCCTTTCTGAGAATGAACTTTTTTGTAGCATACTCTGTTCTTCCCTTTGTCATTGCTCTCTGGTTTTATAGGTTGCTAAACTTGTTTCTCTGCTCTTTTTGGAAAAAAAATAATGCAGAAATAAATAAGAAGTGGTGACCTTTAAATTGGGTTCCCTAGTTGCTACATAAAACAGTTTGGAGCTGGTCATGGTGGTCTATACCTTTAGTCCCAGCATTTGGGAGGCAGAGGTAGGAAGATCACTGTGAGTTCAAGGCCAGTTTGGGACTACAGAGTGAGTACATGCCAGGTCAGCCTGGGCTAGAGTGAGACCCTACCTTGAAAAACAAATAAACCTGTTTGGAGTAGAGGTGAAATTGGAGTGTGGTGTGTACTGATTTCCATTTAGATTTTGCCTAAGGACACTACTCTTTACAAAAACATTTCTATAATAATTTAAAGCCCTGCCTTTAAATGTCTTTAAAACCTCTACTATTTTCATTCCTCAGTGGTCTCTGGTGCTGCCTTATGATTGGGTTAGCTTTCCACACACTCAAGGGGTAGGCTTCTGGCTTTTTTCCATCTGTGGTTGACTTGCTCTTGGGCCAACTGGCTCAGGATCACCACCATACCTACTACAAAAGGGACCTTTGGTCACTTGAATTCTAAGATGTGTTGTCCGATTGGTTGAGTTTTTATTCTTACCTTCTTCTCATGATATCTCTTTAGTGACAGAGGATAATGAAGAAGAAGATGGAGACACTGGTGAAGAGCTTGGAGGGTTGTTCCGTGTCAACCAGCCTGACAGAGAGTGTAAGCACAAGGCTGACTCTTTGGACTGTTCGAGATTTCTTGTTGAGGCTCCACATGATTGGGATCTAGAGGAGGTAATTAATAAAAGAGTTGTCTGTAGTAGCTGGAGTGCTTCTAGAAAGAGACACATCACAGACTATTGTTGGGTTTGTCCATGTAAGTAGGATAAAGGCTGATTTTTTAAAATTAGTTTTTAGAATGATTTTCCAAAGATGATTTTTAAAAAGTATTTTTATGTATTAATTTGCAAGCATATAGAGATAGAAGAGAGACAGAATGTTTGCTCCAGGGCCATTAGCCACTGTATATGAGTTCAGACGCATGCATCACTTTGTGTATCTGGCTTTTTGTGGGTCCTGGGGAATCAAAGGTCTTGGGCTTTGCCATAACCACAGAGCCATCTCCCCAGCCCCCAAAGATAATTTTTTAAATTGTTGCTTTTTACAAACTATTGACAACTTCCATAAATATAGACAATATAATATAATAATCAAAATATTTTAAAGTTACAGGTTTGAATGCAGTTGATATGCTTCATTCTGTACTCTCTGGGGCCTATGAGAGGATCTTTTAATACTTCAGGGCTTAACTTGTTCTCTGATGTGATGTGGTATCCAACATCATGTTGAATGCTTTTGACACCAGATTTGAGATCAGCCATAGGATGTGCTGGGGTTTTTTTTGTTTTTTTTTTTGGTTGTTTGTTTTGTTTTGTTTTG
Organism: Zapus hudsonius; assembly: GCA_004024765.1. Classification (NCBI taxonomy): domain Eukaryota; kingdom Metazoa; phylum Chordata; class Mammalia; order Rodentia; family Dipodidae; genus Zapus; species Zapus hudsonius. The sequence continues at coordinate 26,391 of PVHP010020106.1, read as the reverse complement.
TTTTTGTGTGTGCTAAAAAAAAAAAAATGCTTCTTGCTATGATTTGATCCCTGGGTGAATTCAGGCCTCCCCCACTGACAAGACTAGGGTTTATATAGATGTTTCATTCATATTCAGGACTACATTGTAATCACGCCTGTTTCATTCCCCTCCCCTCTGGAGAATTATCCCCTTGTTGAATCTGAAGGTAGTTAAATTAGAACATTGCATAATTGTTTATTTCATTATCACATACATACAATGTTAGAATAGTATTACATGTTATTTAATGTCTGTGATTAGAGAATATAAGATTCTTTCCCCCTCTTGTATTCATCACTCTTTTCAAAAGTGACTATGCAGTTTTACATTCCCACCAGCAGTTCCAAATTATTCACATCTTCACCAACAATTTACTATCTTTTTGATTATAGCTGACATGGAAGGTGTGAAATGTCATATTTCAGTATTGCTTTACATTTTCCTGATAATGATAGTGGGCATCATTTCATGTGACTAGTGACCATTTGTGTGATATACTTAGAAGAAATGTCTATGCATGTTATTTGCCTATTTTTATTTTTATTTTTTGGCTATTTTAAAAATTAGGTTATTTAGTATAAGACTTATTTATGCATTCAGAATACAAATTCTTTATTATATACATTTATTATATACATGATTTACAGATATCTTTTTATTATTCTATAGGAGTTCATGCCATCATAGTAGGTGTGGATTAACACATAGCAAGAGCAACTTTGTAAAATACTGCATCGCCTTAGAAATTGCAATACATTTGAAAACTAGTTATATTAGTAAATATCTGGTTACATATAAAGTCATTGTTGTGACATATTTTAGATCTTTGTTTTATACCATCAGTGTTTAGTAATCTCTTGGGGCCACATGGAATGAGAATATCCATGAACATCTTTATACACTGATTTGCTTGCTTGTTTGTTTATTTATTTATTTATTTATTTAGCAGAGTCTTTATATAGATAAATCTGGTTTGGAATTTATTATGTAGTTTAGCTTGATCTTAAATACATGACCTGTCTGCCTCAGTTCCCCAGATGGAAGGATTAAGTCCTGTACCACCAAGCCCAGCCTAAAATACTTTGAGAAGTAGCTAAAGATAAGTTGTTGCCTACTGTCATTTCTCAAAAGCAGTTGTTTTGTGCAACTCAACTGATTTTTCTGTGCCAAGGTTATGAACAGTATTCGCGATTGCTTCGTGACAGGGAAGTGGGAAGAGGATAAGGATGCAGCCAAGCTCTTGGCAGAAGATGGTAAGTAAGGGTTGCATAGGAACTAAGTCAAGTTGAAAATTTTCTGGAATGCTTTGGTTCAAATGACAGTTATGGATAATATCCTGGTTTCTCTTTTAATAGTGTTCTTATTTCCTCCCCTTGGTTAACCTACTTGTTAGATAGGGACCTTAAAAAAACATGAATTGTGTGTGTATAAATTGTACTCAACATTTTTCTTTTGATGATAAATGTAGCAGTTATATGGGGGAATTTAGAGTATAAAGTACATATCAGATCATCCCCCAAAGTACATATTAATAGAATTCTGCCACCCATAAAGACCTTTATTAACATTTTGGTATACCTACTACTAGTCATTAAACATTATGTGTGTATAAACTTATCATACTTAATAAATTTTACCATTTTTTAGAGATCATTTTTACTATGTAAGTGCCATATTACAATTCAAGACACAATCCTGTTGATATTTTAAGCAATTTTGTACTTTGTCCATAGTGTAAAAGACTGCTGTTCTAAATAGCCAGTCTAGGTAGCTGCTGGTTACCTTCCTCAGCTAAGCCTCGCCTAAAAGTTCTGCCATCCTGTTAGTATCGCCACCTGGTGGGGGCCATACCTTCAACACACGGACCTTTGATGACATTCTAAATCCAAACTCTAACATCTGTTTTCAGCTGTCAGTTTTTGTTTTGTATATTTAAGGCTCTGTTGTTTGGGACATCACATTTATGATGTCTTCTTGGTGGCTTGATTCTTTTGTCTGTCATTGTAGAGTTATGTTCACTTCAGAAGAGTCATTTATTCTTTCCTTTTCCAGAGGAACTCTATGGTGACTTTGAAGACCTAGAAACTGGGGAGGTGCACAAGGAAAAACCAGCCTCAGATACTCAGGTATGTCTTTGTCTATATATAGCCTCTCCCAGCTTAATCTAGTCAGTGTCCTGGAGAGACTGAGTTTTAGGACTTGGAAATCTTCATTTGTTATTTGAATGGATTCCTTTCCAAAAGCATGAGGATGTAGAGATAGTATAAGGTGGTTATGTGTTGTCAGTCTTTTGGATGCCACTTGCTACCATTCTTTCCATGACCATTGGCTAGGTTCATACATGTTCATTCACAGGCATTTGAGCCCGTGTCTTTCTTTTGTTATAAATTTCTTCTTTTTTTTTTTTTATTGTCCATAATGAGTTACATTATTTAGTGGGCAAACAGTGAGTTGTTATCCCCAATTCTCCGATGCCCCCCCTCCCCTATCCCCAATCAGCTGGATATCTTCCTCCATGGGTCATCTGGATCGGTCCTTGTGACAGGGGACCATGGATAGCCTAGTATTCAGCCAGGTTCTCCTGGCCCTAGAATGTTGTTACTGAGGGGTGCCATGCCTCTGGATAGTCTCCCCCACCACGGCTCTCACAAACTTAAGTGTGATTAAAAAAAAAAAAATTCCCCATTCTTCATGACAGTGCTTTAGGACAGGATCTCAGCATCTAGGTTGGGACATTTGCTGCATGCCCAGCAGATTAGGAGTGTCACTTCCCTTGCAATGCTGACAGGTGTCTCCTGCAGCAGTACCATGCTGTTTAGAGCCAAAGTCTGTGTTTTGCTCATATTCAAAACTGAGGTCTTTGTAGCTCAAGTAGAACTTAAAAGAAAAATTCCTTTACTTATTTAATAAAAAAGATTCCATAAACCTTTATACTTGATCTTCTGGAAATTTAAGATTGACAATGCAGAGGAAGAAGTTAAGGAAGAAACTGAGGAAGAGGAAGTCGCCAAGAAAAAGCATTTGAATAAGAAGAGAAAATTGAAGGAGCTGTTTGATGCAGAGTATGATGAAGGAGAAAGCACATATTTCGATGATCTGAAAGGAGAAATGCAGAAACAAGCACAGGTAGGAAACGTTCCTGCTGCGTCCTTGTCAGGCAGTTCCAGTGTGCGGAACACCTGCTTCGTTTGCTCTCTGTTCCCTGACCTGCCCCCCTCCTACCTTGAGATGCACATGGAGTGGTTATTCAGTGTTCTGGGATTTTTCTTTGCTGGGGAGGGTGTTGCTCTACTTTTTTTTTTTTTTTTAATTAACTTTGCGCAGTAGCAGGTTTTCTATAAGAAAACCTCCCCTGCCTGCTGAGACTCTTTCACTTTCATATCACATGTGTTTTATTACCCTGCCTTAAAGCCTTTTCTGTATCTCTCAGTGGTATCTACACACACTCTTCCACACAAAAACACACATGTAAAAATTAGAAGCTAGGATCTACAGATGAGAGAGAATGTGAGGTTATCTTTCTGAACCTGGGTTACCTCACTTCATAGAAGATTTTTCAGTTCCATTGATTTTTTTTTTGTGCAAATTTTGCAATGACTAAATAAAATTCCATTGTATGTATATACCATGTTTTCATTGTCCATTGTTGAAAGCTGTCTAGGCTGACTCAATTTTCTTGCTATTGAGAATAAAGCAGTAATAAATATGGATGTGCAAGTACCTCTGAGGTCAGATACAGAGTCAGATATTTGAGTTTATGCTCAGGAGTGGTGTACCTGAGTCATATGGTAATTCTAGTTTTAGTTTTTTTTGTTTGTTCGTTTTTTTGTTTTTTTTTTTTGAGGTAGGGTCTTGCTCTAGCCCATGATGACCTGGAATTCACTATGTAGTCTTAGGCTGGCCTTAAACTCAGAAATCATCATTAGTTTTTTGAGAATCCGCCACACTGACTTCCATACGCCAGTTTACATTCCCACCAACAGTGAATGAGGGCTCTCCTTCCTCATGTCCTTGCCAGCGTTTGTTGTCATTTCTTTTCTTAATGACAGCCTTCCTAACTGGGGTGAACTGGAATCTCAAAGTAGTTTTAATTTGTATTTCCCTGATGGTTGAACAGTTAAAAAAATTTTATTAGACATTTATAGCTCTATTTTGAGAATCTTTTTTTTTCCCCCAAGGTAGGATCTTACCCTAGCCTCAGCTGACCTGGCTCTCACTCTGTAGTATCAGGCTGGCCTCAAACTCACAGCAATCCTCCTACTTCTGCCTCCTGAGTGCTGGGATTAAAGCCATGCACTACCACACTTGGCTTAATTCTATCTTTTGATTTTTTTTTTGGAGACAGAGTCTCATGTAGTCTTGAACTCACTATGTAATTGAGGATAACCTTGAACTTCTGAGCCTTTTTCCCCTGCCTCCCAAGTGCTGGGTTTACAGTTAGAAATCCTGGAATACAGTTGACTGGAAGTTCTTCTGGACTGAATTAGGAAGCACACATCATCTGAGTGTGAAGATAAGGGAGGATGTATTGATTATTTGAAGAGCAGGGTGTACAGGGGCGTATGAAATCATTGGGGAGTGAGAAAAGAAGTGGCCTGGTGAAGCTGCCACTTGCCTAACAGCATTGAAGGATCCTTTCAGAGTTGGTTACTGTGTCTTAGAGCAACAGAGAAGACAGTTGGAGCACATCCTGATCCAACCATAAAGGTGAATGTGTGTTATTTTTTACAATATGTTCCACCTCTTCTGTAGCTTAACCGGGCTGAATTTGAAGATCAAGATGATGAAGCCAGAGTTCAGTATGAAGGTTTTCGACCTGGGATGTATGTCCGAATCGAGATTGAAAACGTCCCCTGTGAATTCGTGCAGAACTTCGACCCTCACTACCCAGTTATTCTGGGTGGTTTAGGCAATAGTGAGGGCAATGTGGGATATGTGCAGGTAGGTGCCCTTTGCTGCTTGCTTGACGACAGGTTATCTGGATGTGCACTCTTATTGAGCTCTTCTCTCCCCAGATGCGCCTGAAGAAGCATCGTTGGTATAAGAAAATCCTCAAATCTCGAGACCCAATAATTTTTTCTGTTGGGTGGAGGAGGTTTCAGACCATCCCGCTGTATTATATTGAAGATCACAATGGAAGACAAAGACTTCTAAAATACACCCCACAGCACATGCACTGTGGAGCAACATTTTGGGGTAAAATGTGATTAGAATAAGTTGCTTATAAATTAATTCATACTGTTAAGACTTTCACTATAGTTCTCTTTTCCTTTCATGAAATGTGAATTTATAAGCTGTGTCTCTTGGAGGGAAGAGGTTGGAATATCTAAACTTGTAGTTCACCATGTATTATTTTGTTTCCTTTAAGGTCCTATTACCCCCCAGGGGACAGGGTTCTTGGCAATACAGTCTGTCAGTGGTGTAATGGTAAGTATGCTGGATGCTTTATAGATTATGTAAATGAGCTGTGTAAATGAAACTGTAAGTTAAAACCCAGCCATTTTTAGTGTGAAATGGATAGTAAATTTCTCTTTGAATTTAATGTTCCCATATTCCTTCCTCCCTTTCTTTCATTTTCTTTTTCATTTTTTTTTTTTTAAAGATAGGGTCTTTCTACATAGTGCAATAAGGTCCAGAACTCACAGTCCTCCTGGCTCAGTCCTCTTAAGTGCTGTAATTATAAGTATGCATTGCCTTTCCTGGTTTTCCTGTACCTTGTTAAGTAGAGTATGGAAGTAGATAAGAGAGGGGTAAGAATTATGTGGTATTAATTATGTGGTGTTACTTTATTTTTGTGCCTTGTTTGGAATAAAGGAAATAGTTAAGCAGTGCTCTCCATTGCTCAATACCATACTGAGTTTTGAGGACACATTGTAACCAGCTAGACATGAGACTATTATGGACGATGCTCACAGTGGCTCCACCTAACATAGAAGAAATTAGAATGAGGAGCAGATCTACCCTAGAGGGCCACCATTTAATTTTTGAAATATTACAATTTAACTTGTCTTTTCCTTTTGGCTCAAAATTGATCATTATTATAAAACTTATGTTACTGTGAAATTACTTTCTGGAAAGTGTTTAAGTCATCCTCACTAGCTTAGTATACCAGTATTTCAGCTTTAGATTCCTTTTTGTTAAAATTACACATTTTGTAAAAACGCCTTGCTTGGTGATTCATACGTGTAGTCCCACCATTTGGGAAGTGAGGCAGGAGGGTTGGAGTTCAAAGTCATCCTCTGGTGTGTAGCTAGTGTGCCTGGGGTACATGAAACTCTAAAAAAAGTAACTAAGCAAATTCTGTTTTATATGTTCAATGTTCTCAGTCTTTCTTACCTGACTAAAGAAAGGAATGTTGGCAATTTACTACCTCATAGAGAATTTTAATATTTCTGCTGACATTATTTTGGGATTCCTTTTAGCCTGAGTTTCGGATAGCTGCCACCGGAGTTGTCCTTGATCTGGATAAATCCATAAAAATTGTGAAGAAATTAAAGTTAACTGGTTTTCCATATAAAATTTTCAAGAATACTTCATTTATAAAGGTTTGTGTATATATACTCACATCTCTCTAAATGTACACACATATTACTAAAGGACGAGTGTGGTATAAGTCTAAGGATACCTTTTCTGCTATGTTTAGAGCTAGAATTACTTAAAATTTGGGTATTTTTTCAGATTTTTTGAATATTTATGTATGCATAATGGGATATTTTGGGGATGAAACTGTAAGCCTTAATCCAAAATTCATTTCTGTTTCATACACACATTACCCACATAGACGAAGGATCATTTTAAACATAATTTGCAGTGGCCCTTCTTTTTTGATTAAGAATCATTAAATGGGGTTAGGTATGAACTTTTCCACATGTAGCCACATGTAGGCACTCAAAAAGTTCATTTGTTTGAAGTCTTTAAGATGTTGAATTTTCTGGTGGTTTTAGAAAGGTATTTTATACTTTTTAGTTTCTTTCTTAATGTCAATCTGTATTGTAGTTAATTGTTCATATAAGTACAGAGATGAAGATGTTTAGTCATTGATACTATTTTCTGTGAGACTCACAGTATTACTGAAGATACATAGTTTCATCTACTGGGTTCCCCACACTGTAGGTTTGTGTTAGGAAAATCATGAGTTTGTAAAACAATTTAGTAGAAAAAGTAGTCAAAGCTTTGTCTTTGTCTTGGCAAAAAAACTTGGCAAGGTTTTGTCAAACTTTCGTCTAAGTTTTGATTTAGTAATTTTTCTTTTAGAAACCCTCTACTAGGTTGTTTCTTGTGTCTTAACCACTATGTATGAATGAAGAGGAACAGTATATGATCTTAAGTGTATTTGTTTTTATTTTCACTTGCCTGTAGGGAATGTTTAATTCTGCCTTGGAAGTGGCCAAATTCGAAGGTGCTGTGATTCGAACTGTCAGTGGAATAAGGGGACAGATCAAGAAGGCCCTCCGGGCTCCAGAAGGAGCTTTCCGGGCCACCTTTGAGGACAAGCTGTTGATGAGTGGTAAGTCTCTTCTGTAGGTGTTTAAGGCACTGTGTTCCTGTTCACTGTTGATTGGAGGGATTTGGGTCTTTAGAAAGTCAGTTCCTGCTCTGTCCAATTGGAATGTCATATACTTGGCTGGTTCACCTTGTGTCTTTAACCCTCTGTGGTTCACAGTCATAATTTTGTGATATATTCACGTATTTTAGTTGGTGAAGTTCCTCTTCAAATACTGCCCAACCAGTAGAACTTTGAGGTGTGTATATGTGTGTGTGTGTGTGTGTGTGTGTATTGGATACAAATCTTTTGAGGGCTGCAGAGAGGGCTCAGCAGTTAAGGTGCTTGCCTGCAAATCTTCTTTTGAAAATGCTAAAGTAAATTTCTTCTTCTTCTAGATATTGTCTTCATGCGAACGTGGTATCCCGTCTCCATTCCAGCCTTCTATAACCCAGTAACGTCTTTGTTGAAACCAATGGGTGAGAAAGACACTTGGTCAGGAATGCGGACAACAGGACAACTGAGGCTTGCCCATGGTATCAAACTAAAGCAAAACAAAGATTCTTCATATAAGGTAAAGTCAGTCATATGTGCTCTCTAGATAGTGCCGGGTGCTTTTATATGCAATGTTTTTATATTTTTTAACTTAACAATTTTTATACTTTTATTTAGCACATTTTGATTATATTGCTTATCTAGTTACTGTCTCTGTGCCCACTTAAATTTTTTTTAAAATTTATTAATAGTTTTATTTATTCATTTATAAGGGGAGGGAAGAAGGGAGTGGGGAGAGAGAATGAGAATGAATGGCCATACCAGGGCTTCCAGCCATTGCAAGCAAACTCCAGATGCATGCATCTAGCTTTATGTGGGTACTGGGGAATTGAACCTGGATTGTTCTACCACTGGTTAGGCCATCGGCCCTGCAATGTCTTATGTTTTGAATTCTTGAATATAAAGTCTAGTGTTAAATTTTATCTCAACATTCATATCCTACTTTAGAATATTTAGAATATTCATATCCTACTTTAAAAAGGAATATAAAAATGATTTTTCTCTGGATTGGAAATGAGATCTAAACTTTTTATAAAATCTGTGTATACTTGAAGCTTACAAATGACATTATGGGATACATATAAATAACTGCTGTAGTGCAATAGATGAGCATATCTGCCGTCTCACATAGCTATTTTTTGTATGTGTGTAACAAAAGCAGTTAAAGTCTACCCAAAAATCTCAGTAAATTTGTTTACAAGTTACAGTTCTCATAGTCCATGTTGGATCTGTAGCCATATTCATCCTACATTTCTGCCATTTTATATCTTTGAGTCTGCATCTCCCTGTTTCCCTTAGCCGTTTTTATGTCTTCAAAGACATAAAAAAGATGAAATGTGTGTTCAGGTCTTTGCTCATTTTTTAAATTGTTTTATTGATAATTTATAACTTTTGTTGATAATTTTAATATGCTTTATTTGTTTGTTTGTTTGTTTATTGGTCTTTTTGAGATCTCACTGTAGCCTAGGCTGCTCCGGAATTCAATATATAGTCTTCTGGGTGGCCTCAAACTCACAGCAATCCTCCTACCTCTGCCTCCTGAGTGCTGGGATTAAAGGCGTGTGCCTCCACACCTGGCTACATAATGTATTTTGATCATAGTTCTTGCTTGTCCCTCTCTTTTGCCCCTAATTCCCCATACCTCTTCCACTGAACCCCTTCACTTCATCCAGTCTCTCTACTATTTTGGTGTCTTTATTTTTTCCTTCCTTCATCATCCATGATGATATTTTGATGGGCTCAAATTGTGCAGGTAACAATAGCCACCGTGAGGTCATGAGTGCAACAGCACCAACATTCCAAAACACTCCTCTTTCTACTTTGCCTCTTACGTTCTTTCTGCCACTGTCCCCTCCCTACCTTTCTGCAATGTCCCCTGAGTTTTGGTGGGTGTGACAGTGATGTCTTATTTAATGCTGAGTGTTTACTGCCTCTCTGAGTGTGAATCTCCATAGTAGTCACCACTATCTGAGAAAAGAAGTTTAAATTCAAAGTGAGAGTGACACTACTTACTATCCAAGCATAAATATGAATTCTAATTTGATGGGCACAGCAGTAGTAGCTCCCCCCCCCCCCCCAGCCCCTGTGACCTTTCAAGTATGGATTCTCTCCCGTGGAGCAGTCCTCAAATCAATCAGAGAACATTTGGTTGTCCCCACAGTAGTCATGCCAGTGTTGCAGCGATGGGCTTACCGTGCCTGGCTGGTCAGAGGGTTCACTGCTGGTTAAGACTATGTAGCACCCTACATAGCATGTTTAAGAACAATGGCAAGCAGAGTTTAGTGGCACACACCTTTAATCCCAGCACTCTGGAGGTAGAGGTAGGAGGATTGCCATGAGTTTGATGCTAGCCTGGGACTACCTAGTGAATTCCAGGCCAATCCTGGCTAGAGAAGGATCCCCTCCCCCAAACTAACAAACTAAATAATAACTATGGCAGCTAGCCAGTAGGGGGGAAGTTTTTAGCTCAGTACCAACTTGATTTCTCAGTGTCTTGCAACTAAAACATGGTATCTTCAGCAACAATAGGGTCTTGCATTCTAGTTCTGGTAGGAAATTACTAATAACTTGTGCATGTATATAATGTATTTTTATTATAATCACCTTTTGTTACCTTCCCCTAACCTCTACTATACCTCTTCTTCCCAGATAATCCTTCATCTCTTTCATATATGTGTCTGTCTCTTGCTGAGTTTAATTAGGGTTGCTTGCATAAACATGAGTGGGGGTTATTTGCCAGGGCACATGCAATTTACCAGTGGCTTTGCCACTGAAGAAATGTTTCCTTCACCCCCCAGTTACCGTTAACTGCTAATAAATTCTCTGGGAAGATGAAAGCCTCGTGCCTGCCTCCACCATTGATAATGGAATATAAGTGGGTTCAGTACAGCTATCCACAGCATTCCTCCCCATCCTCTTCTATAATATTCCCTGAGCCTTGGGAGGGTGACATAGATGTCTCATTTAATACTGAGCATTGCACAGTCTCTTATTTTCAGCACTGTGATGAGCTTTGAGTCTCCCCAGTAGACACTGCCAACTGCAAATGGCTTCTCTGACTAAAGCTGAGAAGAGGATTCATCTATGGACATAAACACAAATGTTTAGGGGGCAGTTTGATGGGTACAACCTATTTATTTAACCAAACAACAGTAGTAGCTTCATTAGCCACAGACTTTTGTTTTTACAGACTAGGTTTTTAGTACCAGCCATAAATTTTCTTAGGTGGTCCTTAAATCCAATCAGAGAAGAGTTAGTTACCCCCATAGCAGCCATACCACTGTGGCACCAATAGCTTTGACAATTTTTTATCGGGTTATTTTGGTGAGGGCTGGCTGCTTGGGATTGGACCCAGAGCCTCACACACAGTGCCCTCTCACATTAAACTAATTACACTGCCATGATTATTAGTTTTTCTGATTTTGACTTAGAAGTGTTATGTATAAGTTTTATTTTAACAGCTTACACACAGGCAATTTTCAAAGATGTTTACTTTCTCATGTTGTTAATTGTTTTACTGTGAAAAAGCCTTTTACTTTGATTATTTCTATTTTTGTAGCCTTACTTTTGGGGACATAAAAGAAAAGAATCTTCCTTTTTTTATAAGCTTTAAGGTTTCAGTACTTACATTTCACTTTTTTGAGTTGATTTTAGTGTATGCTATATGATGATGATTCATTTTTATAGTTTGCATGTGGAGATCAGTTCTTGAGCTCTGCTGACAGACCAGGTTGCCTCTTTTATCCTTTTGGTTTTATTTATTGAAGATTAATTTATTGACCCATGTATGTTTGGCATTATTTCTGGGCTCTCCCTTCTCTACCAATGATCTATTATATCTATTTTCATTCCCTGATTATATGATTTTAGTTACTATAGCTTTGTAATATAATTTTATGTTTTTATTTTGTATTTTTTATTTACCTGTGAGGAAAGGGAATTTGAATGCATCAAGGTCTTGCTGCTGCAAGCAAACTTGAGATGTATGTGCCACTGGATACTGGGGAATTGAACCCAGGTCATCAGGCTTTGCAAACAAGTGCTTTTAACCGCCAAGCCATCTCTAGCCCCACGTTATAATTTTAAGTATGATGCCACCCCTTAATTTTTCTTAGTATTTCCTTGGTTATGTGGGGACCATTTTTTATTGTTTTGTACAAAACTTATGATTACTTTATTTATCTTTATGAAGCATGCCACTGGGATTTTTATAGAGACTTCATTAAGTATATAAACTGCTTTCGGTAGCATTGACTATTCTAGCGATATTCTTCTAAGTCGTATCTTGTTGTGATTTAGTTTCTTTCATCAATGCTTGATACTTTCCAATATGTGCAAATCTTTCCCTTCCTTGATTACATTTATTCTTAAATTTGTTTTGTTTTTGTTTGTTTGTTTGCTTTTGAGGCAGGGTCTCACTATTGTCCAAGTGGATCTGAAACTCACTGTGTAGCTCAGGCTGGCCTCAAACTCATGGTGATCCTCCCAAGCCTTCTGGGTGTGTTGGAATTAAAGGCATGGGCATCATGCCTGGCTTTAGAGGGTTTTTTTTTTTTTTTTTTTTTTTTAGTTTTTATTGATAGCTTCCATAATTATAGACCATAAACCATTATGATTCCCTTCCCACCCACCCTGATGTCTCTTCCCCCTCTCAATTCTGCTTTGCTTCGGTGTCATCATCTTTTCCTCCCATCATGTGTAGGTATTATCAGGCACATATCAAGGCCATTTTGTGTCTAGAAGTTTGCACTGTAAGCATTCCTACCCTTCCTTTGACTCTTATAATCTTTTCTCTACATTTTCTGCAATAGACCCCAAGCCTCCAGAAGTGTGATAGAGATGTTCTAGTGCTGAACACTCCACTGTCATTTATTATCAGCACTATGTTGTCTCTTGAGTTATCCCAGTGGTCACCACCGTCTGACAAAGAGAGCTTCTCTCGCCAAAAGTAGCATTATTATATGGGTATACTCATTTTTTTAAAAGTGCTTATAAGGAGTTTGGTGGGCATAGTGTATGCATTTAGCCAAACAACAGCAGTAATACTCCCCTAGGGTTCATCACCTCTCCCACCATAGGCTTTTGACTAAGTCTTCAGTACAGGCATGTATTCACTCCCATGGAGCAGACCTCCAGTCCAATTAGAGAGCAATTAGTTTTCCCCACAATAGTCATTTCACTATTGCCCCAGTTGACCCATTTGGCCTGGTTGGCCAGTCTTAAGGCTTGCAAGGTCCACTGCTGTTCACCACCATTGATGATTTCTCTCTCCCATAGGGCTGCATGCAGCCATAGCTTTATCCAGCTTTTTGTCAGCTCCAGGTTGATTACTCAGTGCCTGCAGTCCAAGCATATGTGGTCTTCAGCAATAGGGTCTTACCATCTCCTTCTGGTAGACAACCAAGAGCCTTGTCAATGGCCTGTAATGTTTTGCAGGGCTCAGGAACCTCCCTGGCCAGCAACTCACTGGAAGGTATCCTGTCACTAGCACTGATTTTCTAGTAACATTGTATGGCTACTAGCTGTGCCATTCATTGTATGAGAGAGAACATGCAGCGTTTGGCTTTCTGGGCCTGAGTTACCTCACTTAGTATGATCCTTCCAGGTCCATCTATTTCCCTGCAAATTTCTCTTTTTTCAAATATTTTATTTATTCATTTTCAAGCAGAGAGAGAGAGAGAGAGAGAGAGAGAGAGAGAGAGAGAGAGAGAGAGAGCGAGCGAGCACCAGGGCCACTACCTTGTGGGTCTGGCTTATGTGGGTCCGGGGGAATTGAACCCGGGGCCTTAGGCACTGGAGGCAAGTGCCTTAACCACTGGGCCATCTCTCCAGCCCCCTGCAGATTTCTTAATTTCATTTTTCTTTGCCAATGAATAGTACTCTATTGTATAAAAACATCTTCATTATCCATTCATCGGTTGAGGGACATCTAGGTTGGTTTCATTTCTTAGCTATTATAAATAGAGCCTCAGTAAACATGGATGAGCAAGTATCTCTAAGGTAGTGAATAGAGTCCTTAGGATGTATGCCAAGGAGTGGTATAGCTGGGTCATATGATAAATCTATTTTCAGCTGTCTCAGGAACCTCCACACTGCTTTCTACAATGGTTGTACCAGTTATATTCCCACCAACAGTGTAGAAGGGTTCCTCTTTTTCCGAATCCTTGCCAGCATTTATTGTCACTTGTTTTCTTGATGGTAGCCATTGTGACAGGAGTGAGATTGAATCTCAGAGTAGTTTTAATTTGCATTTCCCTGATTGCTAAGGAGGTAGGATGTTTTTAGGTCATCTGTATTTCTTCTTGAGAACTTTCTATTCAGATCTGTAGCCTATTTTTTGATTGGGTTGTTTGATTCATTATTTCAGTTTTTCAAGTTCTTTGAAAATCCTGGATATTAATCCTCTGTCAGATGTATAGCTGGCAAAGATTTTCTCCCATTGGGTAGGTTGCCTCTTTGCTTTTTTGTTCACAGTGTCTTTTGCTATGCAAAAGCTTTTTAATTTCATGAAGTCCTAACTGATTAGTGGTTGTATTGCCTGAGCAACTGGGGTTAGGTTCAGAAAGTCCTTGCCTAGGCATATGTTGAAGTGTTTCCCCTACTGTTAGAATTCAGCAGTAAATCTGTCTGGGCCTGGACTTTTTTTTTCATAACTGCTTGGAGCTCCGTGCTTGTTATAGGTCTGTTTAAATGGTTTATCTCTTCTTAATTTTAATTTTTTAATTTTGGTAGGCCATATACATCAAGGAAATCCATTTCTTTCAGATTTTCAAACTTGGTGGAGCACATGTTGTTTTAAAAATGTCCTTATGGTTTTCTGAATTTCATTGGCATCTGTTATAATGGTACCTTTTTCATCTCTAATTTTATTTATTTGTGTCTCTTCTCTTTTGGTCAGATTTTCTGAGGGTTTATCAATCTTGTTTATTGTTTCAAAGAACCAACTCGGTTTCGTTGATTCTTTCTTTTTTTTTTTTTGTTTCTATTTGATTAATCTTTATTATTTCTTCTTGTCCATTGATTTTTTTGTTTGCCTTGTTCTTGTTGCTTATTTGTGACCTTTCTTTTTGTTTTGTTTTGTTTTGTTTTGTTTTGTTTTGTTTTAAAGGATCAAGGTAGGGTCTTGATCTAGCCCAGGCTGACCTGGAATTCACTATAGTCTCAAGGTGGCCTCGAACTCACTTCAGTCCTTGTACTTCTGCCTCTCCAGTGCTGGGATTAAAGACATATGCCACCATACCTGGCTTCTAGTTTCTTTTTTTTTTTTTTTTGGTTTTTCGAGGTAGGGCCTCGCTCTAGTCCAGGCTGACCTGGAATTCACCATGTAGTCTCAGGGTGGCCTTGAACTCACAGCAATCCTCCTACCTTTGCCTCCCAAGTGCTGGGATTAAAGGCGTGTGCCACCATGCCGGGCTCGTCTAGTTTCTTAATGTAGACACTTAAAGCTATAAATTTTCCTCTAAGGACTGCCTTCATTGTGTCCCAAAGAGTCTGATATGTTGTGTTTTCATTTTCAATTTGCATCTGTGATTTTTTGATTTCCTTATTGATTTCTTCAATAATCCATTAATCATTCAGTAGTGTACTGTTTAATTTCCATGAGTTTGTTCTATAGTTTTATAGTATGTTCTATAGTTTTTCTTGTTGTTGTTGATTTGTAGTTTAAGTCTATTGTGATCAGATAGAGTACAGGAAATTACTTTAAATTTCCTGAAATTGTTAATATTTGCTTTATGTCCTAACATAGGGTCTATTTTAGAGAATGTTCCATGTGCTGCTAAAAAGAATGTGTATTCTGTGGTATTTGAATGAATGAAAAGTTCTGTAGTTGTCTGTTAGGTCCATTTGTTTTATAGTATCATTTAGTCCAGATGCTTCTCTATTTTTGTTTTGTTTTTTGCTGGGATGATCTGTCAATAGGTGAGAGTGGGGTGTTGACGTCTCCCATTATAGTTGTGTTTGGTTTTATCTGTGACCTCAATTCTAGCAGTGTTTGTTTAATAAAATTAGGGGCACCTGTGTACATATATTTAGACTTGTAATGTCCTCTTGTTGAATTGTTCCCTTAATATATAATGACCTTCCTTATCTGTCTTAACTACTGTTGGTTTGAAGTCTGTCCTGTCTGATACTAGGATAGCAACACTTGCTTGTTTCCTAGGCCCATTTGCTTGAAATACTGTTTTCCACCCTTTTACGCTAAGGAAGTGCTATTTTATTTATTTATTTATTTATTTATTTATTTATTTATTTATTTATTTATTTATTTTGGAGTGGTGCACTTCTTGGAGGCAACAAACAGTCTGTAAGCCTGTGTCTTTTTGTTGAGGCTGTTGATAAGAGTGTGAAAGGTATTTATTCTTGCTATTTCTTGTTTTTGTAGTTTTTTCCTTTACTGTCTTGTATTACCTATTATTTGAATATGGTTTATTTTTTCCCATTTTCTCATGTATGGGTTTTTTCTTTTTCTTCAGTCTGAAGTATTTTTTGTAGACATATATATTTTTAGCCTGTTTTTTGTTGCAGAAAGTCCTTATTTCTCCTTCAGTTGCAATGGAGAGCTTTGTCAGCTATAATAATCTTGGCTGACAGTTATTATCTTTCAGAACTTGGAATACATTTACCCCAAGCTCTTCTGGCTTTTAAGGTTTGTGCTGCATAATCTGTTGTTCTAATGGACTTGCCTTATAATTTACCTGCTGCTTCTCTCACTGCCTTCAAAATATTTTCTTTGCTTTGTATGTTCAGTTTTTAATTATAATATGGCATGGAGAGGTTCTTTCCTGGTTTTGTCTGTTTGGTGTTCTGAATGCTTCCTGTATCTGTATTTTTACCACTTTCCCTATGTGGGGGAAATTCTCTTCTGAATTTTGTTGAAAATATCTACTATGCCCTTAGTATGAAATTCTACTCCTTCTACTATATTCTGAATTCTTACCTCTTCATAGTGTCCCAAATGTCTTGAAATTCCTCTTCCTACCTTTGTGTTTTCCTGTCCTTCTCTTTGTTGGATTGTTCCAGTTCTGCCACCTTGTCTTCCAGTTTAGACATTCCAGTTTAGACATTCTGTGTTCTCCTTGGTCCATTCTGTTGGTGAGACTTTCTACAGAGCTTTGTATTTGACTTACTGTGTTTTTCATTTCTAGAATTTCTGATCTTGTATCGACCTCCTCATTTCCTTAAGTTGGTTTCCTTGTTCTTCTGGAATTTGATTTCCTTTTTGATTTCTTTGATCATTGTTATAATTCTTCTTTTGAATTCTTAGACATTTCATCTCAGTCAGCCTCACTGACCTCACTGAAGGTCATTTCTGATGGATTTATAGTTTTTCATGGAATTATATTATCTAGACTTGTATTTCTTACACAAAAATTGCATTATAATGTCTAGAATTTTGCATCTTGAGTTATTCAGTGCTTGGGTTTCCTAATTATCTGCTGTATTCTTAGATGTGTGGATCAGAACTTATATATCCTCAGGGTGGGAGCCTAATGTGGCAGGTGTGGTTCTTGTATTACTTACTCCTAGAGTGACCACAGAAGCGACCCAAATGAGTTATAGTTGCCTGCTATGTAAATATTCTTTTTGGTTGAGTAGGGCAAAATATAATTATAATATGCAATGGGCTATATACATACATAAACAATCCCTCTACATGGTATTTATGCAAGGTTGGGGATTAAACAGATAATTTTTACAAAGCCAAAATACCTAAGGGTGTGTGTATGTATGAGAGTGAGTGTGTGTGTGTGTGTGTGCGTGCGTGCGTGTGCATGTGTTAACTCACACCCTTAATCCTGTAGACTGGGAGGCTGAGATTTCTGGTTTGTGCTAGGTTCCAGGTCAGCCTGTGACTGAATGAGACCTCTGCCCCTCAGAAAGGCAGAAAGGTAGAGACAACAAAGCACTATGAATCAATAAATATCAAATGTGAGAAATTCTCTTTTAAAACCCCACCTATTAAGAATGGTAATGCGTATCAGAGGTGCATCAATGAATTCTAGATGCTCTGTAACCTCTTGAGATGGCCTATGGCCTCACCTAAGCTGAGTATGTGGGATGGCTGGGTCCCTGAATATGCTGCTTAGATCAGCTGTGCTGGGTGCTGGGTGTCTCTGGGTGCTCTGCTCTGGCTCTAGTCAGTTTTTTTTTTTTTAATGGTATCATAAATAGTATTACTTTTTTGACTTTTCTGCAAGGCACAATAAACACGCTACTTATTTTTGTATGTTTTTTGTGTCCTACAACTTGACTAAAGTTATTCAAATGAAGAGGAAAGATATCTTTGAAGTTTTTTGCATAGTAGATCCTGTCATTTTCAAGTAGAGATAGTTTCTCTAATTTGGGTACCTTACTATTTCTTACCTGATTGCTCTTGGAAGCATTTCCAGCACTATATTGAATAGCAATGATGTTAGCAGGTGTTGGTGCTCAGTGTTGAATATTAGATAAAAAGCTTTCAGTTTTTGTTTATTATATTACTGTGGGGTTTTCATACATCACCTTTTTTTTTTTAAAGGATGCTGTCAGATTTGTTTTCTGTACTAACTGAAGGGGCCATGTGGTCTTTTTTCTTCCATTTTGTTAATATGATATATCCTGTTGATTGGTTTGCCTTGGATGCTAGAATAAATTCTATCTGCTCAGCATGTGTTATCTCTTTTTTGTTGTTTGTTTTGTTTTGCTTTGAGGCAGGGTCTCACTCTAGCCCAGTTCCAGCTGACCTGAAACTCACTCACAGCCCAGGCTGGCAATCCTTATGGCAATCCTTAGCTTCCTGAATGCTAGGGTTAA
Source organism: Zapus hudsonius (assembly GCA_004024765.1). Classification (NCBI taxonomy): domain Eukaryota; kingdom Metazoa; phylum Chordata; class Mammalia; order Rodentia; family Dipodidae; genus Zapus; species Zapus hudsonius. The sequence goes on along the minus strand of PVHP010020106.1, from coordinate 8,039 downwards.
AAGCATGAGCTAACATGCCTAGCTTTACCATGTGCAATCTTTTGGACATGATGTTGAATTCTTTTTGTTCATACTTTATTGAGGCTGTTTTCATCAGTGTTCATCAGAGATACTGTAGTGACATCTTTGTATGGCTGAGCTATCGAGGCAATAATGGCCTCAAAATCTGTTTGGAAGTACTCTCTCCAGATCTGTGTATGAGTTAGAATATTGGTAATAATTCTCTGAATATTTGGTATAATTCAGATATGACACTATCTAGTCTTAAACTCCTTTGTTAAAAAGTCATAACTATTTCTTCAGTATTTTATTTTTTATTGTTTTCAAGGTAGGGTCTCACTCTAGCCCAGGCTGACCTGGAATACACTATTTAGTCTTGGGGTGGCCTTGAACTCACGGCAATCCTCCTACCTCTGCCTCCCAAATTCTGGGATTAAAGGTGTACACCACCTTTCTTCCACATCAGTCCTGTGAAGTGGTACTTCTCCAGGAATTCCTCCCTTTCTTGTGCATGACGGAGTTTGCTGGAAGCTCTTGTTTATGACGTCTCCTGTGCTTCTTTTGTCCTAGTTGTTGGGATGTCTTCGCTTCTGACTTTGTTAAGGTTCCACCCACCCACCCCCAGTCTGACTAGGAGTTTGTGGAATTTATTTTTTATGAAGTTTATTCTTGTTTTTTGTTTGTTTTTCAAGGTAGGACATCACTCTAGCCCAGGCTGGCCTCAAACTCACGATGATCCTTCTACCTCTGCCTCCTGAGTGCTGGGATTAAAGGTGTGCACTACCACACCTTGCTTTTTTTAAAAAAAAATTGTTGTTGTTTTCATCTATTTTTCTAACTTTCATTTGGTTTATTTCTTTCCTGATATTTATTATTACCCTCTTTTTTTCCTCATTATTTTCTAGATACCTGAGGCATACAATGTATGGCAATTTATTTGCAAATACTTTTTTCAAAGTTTTTTTTTTTTTATTTGCAAGCAGAGATAGAGACATACAGAGAGAATGGGTGCACCAGGGCCTCCAGCTGCTGCTAATGAACTCCAGATAGATGTACCACTTTGTGCATCTGGCTTTATGTGGTATAAATAGGTACTGGGGTGGGTACTGGGGAATCAAACTCAGATTGTTAGTCTTTGCAGGCAAGTGCCTCAACTGCTGAGCCATCTCTCCAACCCTAAATATTCTTTTTTTAAAAAAATTATTTATTTATTTAATGTATGTATGCATCACTATAAACTTCTCTCTATTAACTACTTTGGGGCTGGGGAGGTAGCTCAGTCAGTAAAGTGCTTGCTGTGCAAACATGAAGACTCGAGTTTAATCCCTAGAACTCATAGTAAAAACAAAAGCTAGATGGTGTTGGGTACAGGTAACCTCAGTGCTGTGGAAAAGAGATAGGCAAATCCCTGGGAGACTCTGGCTAGCTAATCTAAACTAATTGGCAAGCTTCAGGCCATTATTGAAAGGCTCTGTAGGGAGAAGATGGAGGAGGGAGAGAGGAAGGATGAAAACAGCTCTTGACACTTCTCAGAAGTTGTGATGTTGTATTTCCATTGCCATTTGTCTTGATATTTTTTAATTCCTCTTGATTTCTTCGATGATCTGTTGGTTGGTTTGGAGCATGTTTATTTCTGAATTTCTCAAGATTCCTCCTTTTACTGATTTCTAGTTTCATGTTTCGTAGTTGGAAACAAACCAATTCAATATTCTTGAATTTGTTTAGACTAACATGTGGTCTGTTCTTGATAATGTTCATATACTATTAAAATTTCACTTAATTTTCTGCCATCTTCCCATAGAAAAGGAAGAGAGATCGGTTGTCAAAAAGATAAGTATTCTTGTTGTCTGGAACATAACCACCTCAGTGCTCCAAAGATAAAGCCCGAGTTTTCCTTTAAGTGAAACAAATTAAATCTAGTCCTAAGTTCTGTTGAGGACCCATAGCTCCACTCTATAGGAATGATCCCATTTGATTTTTAAGATTTGTAAATAACAATTGGATATTCTTGTATTTTACCTAGAGTATAAGGTGTCCATCGAGGTAGTCCATATTGGATGGGGTGTAGGTGTCCATATTGCATGGGTGATTGAATCCTGATGCCTAGTATTCAGCAGAATATTGTTACTGATCCTGGGAAAAGTCAATCTGTTGAGAAAATTTTATATGTTTAAGTATACATAGGTTATAATTTAAATATGTCATAGTCTTTGTTTTATTCTTTTTTCTTTTCAGCCTATCCTGAGGCAGAAAAAACATTTCAATTCACTGCACATTCCTAAGGCCCTACAGAAGGCTTTGCCATTTAAAAACAAGCCCAAGACCCAGGCAAAGGCTGGCAAGGTGCCGAGGGACAGACAGAGACCAGCCGTCATACGTGAACCTCATGAGAGAAAGGTACTGTCAGCAGACAGCATATTTCCTATTGAGATGAGAAAGTATTTTCAGTAGCACAGGCATTTCTACTGTATTCTGTCTTTATCGAGAAATGATTAAGGCCAGATTTATGTAATGCCCTAGAACTAGGAGTTGGAGGGAGCATCAGAGTCCATTTCTTACCCTTTGGCAGAATGTAAAATTGGAGGTGGTTTTATGGTAAAGTGAAATGCACTTACACATACACTCCTGTGCAAATTGTGATTCCTAGATCAGGATCGGTGTTCACACGGAATTGACTCTCGTTTGATAAAACTAGCCCTTGTATTGAGACTCTTGAGATGTAGGTGGCAAGTAACCTGTGACTGGGAATGACCTGGTGCTCACCATGTTTGTCCTTACCAGATCCTGGCGCTGTTGGACTCTCTGAGCACAGTTTACAAGCAGAAGATGAAGAAAGCCAAGGAGACAAGGCACCTGCACAACAAGGAGCATGTGCGGATGAAGCAGAAGGAGGAGGAGGAGAAACTGAGGCGCCAGAAGGACCTCAGGAAGAAGCTCTTCCGGTTGCAAGGTCAGAAGGAAAGAAGAAATCAGAAGTCCAGTCTGAAAGGAACAGGGAACAATTGAAATGTGGCTTCAGAATGAAGGACCATCCTCTAGACCTGCAGAGGGGGGGTGGCTTCAAGCCCCATAATGCTTGTCACAGATCAGGATGAGAGCCCAAGAAAGACCTCTCTGTTGGGTGTATCACCCAGGCTATGCCTTGGAAAGGAGCTATGGAAGAGACTACGCTGGTATGTTGCTTTCTTAGCATCCAGTGATGTAACTTAGGGTTATGTGAATTACCTCACTTTCTTCTCCTTGTGTGAGTTATTTTGTACTATAAAAGTATCATTAAAATATTTTCCTGCTAATTTTGGCTTTGTGGCTTAATTAACAATGAAGACATGATAGTTGTTTGCTACTGTCATCGTGAGGTTCGCAAAAGGCAGTGTGTTTCTGTTTCTTTCTGGACATTTTTTTGGTCTGTTTATTCTTTAGTCACTGGTGGATATTTCATATCTTATTTAATATATTTTATGTGGTAGTTAGGTAACAGTAAATACTTTTGAAAAGCTTTAGACCAGGGGATTACTATCTGAGGTACATATAAACCTCATGCATTATATCTGCCTATCTGTATTTGTTTCTTAACTGAATTTACTGATGTAATATATATAATATATATTTGATATATGTGCTGTTGAAGTGAGCACATAATATATATTTTATATATCAAGTGATTATATGTTGGTATATGGTGTACAATATATAACCTTATATAGTCTCACAGATTTCAGTGTTTACTTTGCCTAATTTTTCGTGGTAGTAACATTTTATAAATACCATAATTATGATATTGGCATTGATACAATCCACTTATTTTAGTTAGATTTACACCAACTTTATTTACACTTTTGTGTATGTTTGTATGTATGTGTGTAAAAATACAGATCATTTTATAGTTTTGTATGCCATCTTTCTACTATGGCTATACTCTTTTCTTATGGATTTAATTTTAGTATATATTATCAATGTAATTGAAAACAATACATTGCCTTTTTTGTTTTATTTGTTTGTTTATTTTTGAGGTAGGATTTTACTGAGTAAGCCTTGGCTGACCTGGAACTCACTCTGTAGCTGCAGGCTGGCCTCAAACTCACAGCTGCCTCCTGAGGACTAAGATTAAAGGCATACACCACCACATCCAGCCCCATTGACATTTTTATACATGCATATAATATACTTTGATTTTTTTTTTAATCTCCTCTTCCTCTGATACCACATTGCCTTTTAAAACATGTGGGCCAAGGAATATTCATCTGCGATGAACAGTGGTTTCCTGGCAGGACTGTGAGTGGTTGGCCTAGTCTGGGAGGCTTTATAAAAAGCCTGAAACTTTCAGTGGGCAAGTACTTTTTGGCCTTGTGGTTTCCATAAGAAGTGAGGAGATGTGAGAATCTTACTACCTGGGACTCGATGGGACACAAGTTAGAGCATGCCCAGACCTTCTTGAACTCTTGTCCTCAGGATATCAGCATGCAATGTGTTGATAGTTTGAGGCATTGTGGTGGTTTGAATGTAAAATGCCCTCCAGAGCCTCAAGTGTTAGTGTTTAAGCTTTCTACTTAGTCCCTACCTGGTGGAGCCTTTGAGAGGTGAAGCCTTTCTGGAGGAGGTGTGTTGCTGGGGTGGATCTTGGGGGGGGGGGGTTGATTAGTTCAGCCCACTGTGTGTTGAAAGCTTACTTACTCAGGTTGTTCTCTATTGTGGATATGTGCAGTTGTGAGCCAAGGTTAAGCTTCCTTTTGAAATTGAAAACCTGAAATAAATCCTTTCCTTCCATAAGTTGCTTCTCGTTGGATGTTTTGTCCCTGTAGCAAGAAGGTAACTGCTACAGGACTGATAGAACAAACCCTCAAAGTTGTGATTTCACACTACTTTTTATGTGTTAGGCAGTGTAGTTTTAAAAAAAGAACCTCATAGTGGAGCAAAGGTACTTTGGAGGCCTGGAAGCAGAGAAATACAGAATCATGCCAGAGATAAGGTATATATTTTTAGGCTACACCCCAGTGACCTACTTCCTCCAACTAGGCCATGTCCTAATTTCCACCATGCCCCACAAATCCCCTCAGATTGATAATCTATCAATGGTATTCTCCATTGATAAAAGAGCCCTCATGATTCAGTTGTTCCTGCAAAGCCCCACTGTTGTACACCGTTCCACGTTGCTGGAATGAACATCCAAACCAGGCACAATTAGGGGAGAAAGGGATTTGTTTCAAGTTTACAGATCCAGGAAGGGAGTTTCATCAATGGCAGAAGCTGTTTCTGTATATCCAAGCAGAGAATAACAACCAAACAGCCAAGAAAGACCAAAAGTAGCAAGCATGAACCTGCAGCAAACAGGACCCTGCCAAAGCTCAAACATCTCTGCCTGCCTTTGGACTGGAATTCTGATCCACCCCAACACACCTTTGGGCTGGACTCCAGGATTTGCCCCCAGCAACACCTCTTCCAGCCATGCAGCTAGATACCCAAGTTACAAGTTTAATGGGGACATACCTTCAAATTACCACACTCACCAAATATCATTGCATTGGAAACCATATGTAAAACCATAAGCATGAATTTGGCCTCTAGATCTATAAATGAATTCAAATTGCAGTAGGACCCCCCACCACCACCACCAAAGGTAAGAAAAAGTGTGATCATAAGATGGTACACTGTGGCTGGGGTCTTTGAGATCAACAGAGCCTTTCTTGCCTTTTGGGTGGGTATAACTTGGATTAGGGCTATAGTGATATTAGAAAAAAATCAACGGATCCCATAGTCACTAAATTTTCAAAAATGATTAAAAATGTCATATACAAAGTCAAAAGAAAGTCATATGTATACATATACATATACTTTTTGTTTTGGCTTGTTTACTTTTTTAAAAACTAGCTTTTTTTTAATGCCTGGCTAGAATTTACATTATTTATCCATGAGAGAAGGAGAGAGAGAGAGAGAGAGAGAGAGAGAAAATGGGTGTCCCAGAGCCTCTAGCCACTGCAAATAAACTCCAGACATATGTGCCACCATGTGCATCTGGCTTTACATGGGTCATGGGGAATCAAACTTGGGTCCTTTATTTTGCAGGCAAACACCTTAACCGCTAAGCCATCTCTCCAGACCTTGTTTGCTTTATAAATCAGGTCTCAATATATAACCCTGGCTGGCCTGCTGCTTGCTGCGTAGAACAAGCTGACCTCAAACTCGCACTGATCCTCTTGCTTCTGCCTCCTGAGTGCTGAGTTGTGTGCTACCATGCCCAGCCTCAGTTATTCTTATAAATGGCTGGAGGATGTGACAGTGGTGTGTGTCTCTTTCCAACCATGCAATGTACTATCTGCTCTTCACTCCTGGAAACACCATCACTAGCCCTTTGAACAACCCTGGAACCAATTCAGAAAACATCTGCTTCTCTAGATCCATTGTTAGGTCCTTGGGAGAAACAGATTCAATAGAATATATAATTGGCTTACATGATATGAAGACTGAGAACTTCTGAGATCTGTAGGCAGCAAGCTGAATGCAATTCTAGTTCAAGTTGGAAGGCTTGAGAACCAGGAGTATTGGTGGTATAACTTCCAGTCCAAATGCTGGCAGGGGAAAGACCCAAAAAGATCCTGTTTTCAGTTTTTAGTTCAAAGATTGAGGAGTGGACAAACAGGCAGGATGAGTTCTTTCTTCATCATAAGCTGCTGGATAACTCATCTGCATTGGGAAAGGCTATGTGTTTGTCTCAGTTTATCAATTCAAATGTTAATCTCATGAAGAAACGCCTTCTCAGACATGCATGTTTGGCCAAATGCATAGGCACCCCATTGCTCAACTGACCCATGAAAACCACCACAGAAATCCAGAGGTAAGCTTATTCTACTCTGTAGAATATCATGACTTATCGTGCCTGTGCCCACAGCCAGAGGCAAGTAGTGAGAGAGGGAGGGAAGGAGAGAGGCAGAAACAGAATCCCCTGTTGTGCACCCATCCTGTTTGGGCCACAACTCTAGGTACCAGAAAAAAAGAGAATCTTAAGGGGTATAGGAAGCTAGAGAAGAGAAAATAAAGAAGGAAAAACGTCTTCACTTTGAGTGGTCATTTAATCCTCATCAGCCAGACTTGGAAGGTTGGACTGATTTGAACACAAGCTGGGAGATCATAGAGAAGAGAGAATAGTAAAACTCAATGCCAGCTTTGAATTATATGTATCACCAATTCTGCTGTTATTTGATAATATTTTTGATATTTGAAGCTACTTGAGTAGATTCCCCTGAATTCTTGCCTATTTTTATACTGGTATTCACTGGGAAGCACAGAGTGAAATAACCACACTCTTATCTTCTCCAAAGTGAAATCCTTATTTCTATTACTCAAAATGAGTTCCTACATATGAATTCCCTTGAACACCTAAAAAAATTGCTTGAGGGGGGCAGAGCAAGATGGTGGATGAGTAGCAGCGTAGCCAGGACTCTCTCCAGCTGGGACCCAAACCCTGGAGCCCAGCTGGACCTGAACCCAGGCCCTTCCTCCCCCCAGCTCCTGTGCCAGAGCAGATAGGGTTCCCCAGCCGCTCTCTGCTCCACTGACGAGCAGAGAGCCGAACCATTCCCCACCCCAAGCTCCCGCCATTGTATCCTCCCTGCCGATACCCGAGCCCGCGCTGGCTGAGCACCTTTCCCTCATGGGGTCCCCTCCCTCCAGCACACGATCCTCCAGCGCACTTCTCTCAACGACCCTCCCCCCACATACAAAGGCAGACGAGATCCTTGGTCAAACTGACCTAGCATGGTTCTGGGGCCAGACCTGAGGCAGATACCTGGGAACCTCAGCAGAGGCCGGTTCAGACGAGTACCTGCCAGGAGGGCACAGTGATCTTGGCAAGTACCAGGGATCACGCACCACTGCCAGGTGGGAAGACACTGGGCCCTATAGTTTGGGGTGCTGGGGCTGCTTCTACTGCAGCATACCAATCGGGGACAGGGGCCTATGAGGTGGCTCTAAGACTAAACAGTCACATACAGAGGGATCCAGATGGGTAAAGATCTGAGCCTGTCTGGGGACAGAACACCCTAACA
>PVHP010020105.1:0-31028 GCA_004024765.1 Zapus hudsonius | reverse complement strand
CTACTGTGCTTTAGAAATAGAATTCTAAGACCAAGGTTGTTATGGATTGCAACGTATCAATAGTTTCTTTCTCTGTCAAGTCCTGTCAGCTAAAGCTGTCTACTCAAGGAAGCATTCCCTACCCCTTCCCACCAGGCCAGGCTGCCCAGGCTTCTCTGCCACAGTATGAAATAGCATTGTCATTTAGCAGACTTTGGTATACTGTTCCTTTAATGTCCTTATGTCCCACCGGCCTGGGAATTCCTTGACCACAGATGCAGCTTTAACCATACAGATCAGTTGGTGTCTGGAAAATCTAAGGAATGAATATGTTTTCACTGAGTTACTTAAAAAACCAGTAAGTGAGCTGGGTGTGGCATTGGCTTTTAATCCCAGCACTCGGGAGGCAGAGGTAGGAGGATCACTGTGAGTTCGAGGCCACCCTGAGACTACACAGTGAATCCCAGCTCAGCCTGGGCTAGAGCAAGACCCTATATCTAAAAAAAAAAAAAAAAGGGAATAAATAGACCAATTTAAGGAAAATTCTGGAAAGTTTTTTCATATTACATTAATCAGATCTAAAGAATTTGTATTTCTGTGCTTTCTTCTATGAAATACAGAATCTTTAAATAAAAATGAAATGTAAGTGGACTTTTTGATGGTCATTTTGATTTGCAATATCCTGTGAGGAGTACCTTATATTCTTCCTCTGCCAATTCCAATTAACTTCTTACTCTGCCCTCTCCTCAAAGTTTTCATCTACTAGAATAATATCTTTTATTAAATTTTATAGTGACATGCTTAAATGAAGTTGAGGGGGGAGGAGTTTGTAAGAACTGTAATTGTTTTCCTACAAGTCAGCATTAGTAGGCTTCTTTCTATTTACTTTTCATTCTCCTCTAAAGAGTCTTAAAATTAATCACATAAAAGTAGGAGTAGCTTTAGTTCTACCTAAACAAGTCAATTCAGGTGTCAAACGAGATGTGTATGAAATATTTGAGAATGTAAGAGACATCTGACATCATGGCCCTGTGAGGGGAATAGGTGGTGCTAGGAATGAATATGACCTGCTAATGTGGGAACTATGGGAATAAGAACTCAGAATTCTAATCTACATAATGAATAATTTTAGAAGACAGGAAATTTAATAAATATAATTCAATTTCAGCCTTTAACTCGTGCAAAACTAAATTATTGCTAAGATAATTTCTGAGTCAGATACAGTCATTCCTTTTGCTCTATCTTTTCTTAATGTATAACCATCAGAAAGTCACAGCTGCATGGATTCGCCTACAGGAAAATGTTAGGAAATAAATAGACCTATAACATGTTAAAATCCTTTGGGAATTTAATCTAGATTTGGGGAAGGGGTTCTGGGGGCTGAAGCATATATATATTATTGAGCTATATGCCCAGCCTTTAATTCAAAGTTTTCAAAAGACACAGTTGCGGTAAACCATTGTGATTTATGATTACAGCAAGTGAATCAGATATAAAATATTGGGTTCATTGAACAGGTTAGTGTGTAGGCTGAATCAATGACCTTTGGAAGTTTGAGACTTCATTTATCTGCTTTCTAAATATACTTTCAATAAAAAATGCCATTCTGTGAAGTATTCTATGAAGAGTAATGTCAGTAAAGAGCTGTGAGATTCTTGGGTAAGATGAAAAGGAATTGTAAATGCCATAGCTCTAAGTCAATTAAAATTTAATGTTACTTAAAAATCACATAACTATCTGGGGTAGATACACAGATGACACACGAAAATAAATTTTTTATCTGACATTATATCTTAAACTTTAAAAAGATCTAGAAAAACCCTTGAAAAATATAGTAAATAAAATCATTCTATATTTATCATTTTGCTTTGGAAAAAAATCTCTGACTTAAAGACTCAGAAAAATTCTAATTTGCATTTTTAATTTTGAAAACCTTAGATATTATCTTATGGTAATGAGGATGCACACATGGAGCCGCTCCTGTTCTTCTTCCATGACATTCACAAGGTTGGGCACTAATTACTATTCAAAAAAATCACCATGATCATGGTTTACTATACTGAAGGCCAATTAAGGTGACAATATTTACAGAGCAGAAAAATACAGGATTTTACATAGCACCTACTGAGAGTGTAGATTTTTAAAGAATTGATGAGTAAATATTCCAACAAAATTGTGGAAGATTCTAAATGACTGACTCATTAATTTAATACTGTTGCTTCCACAAAATTGCTCTAAATACCTCACATTTCCCTAGTATATCTGGAGTAAGGGTTTAACTGACTTAAGGTCAGTTAATGTAATCATTTGCATGTGTGTTGTCATGGAACACCAAGTGTTAATTATCCTTTTTTTTTTTACCAATAAGAACTCATGAAAATTACAAAACATGTTCTTATATTGAATAAAATTAGAAGCAACCTTTCATACTTTAGGTCAGATCTTTGCATTGCCTCTGCCCTGTTTCAGGTACTGGAACCCAGTGTAAAATATGGAAAAATAGCTTTTAGAATTGGGGATAAGAGATTCTAGAAGTTGTTGGATAGGAACTGTGACATGGGAGATCTTTTGGACTCAGATGTCTGGCAGACTTCAAAGATAAATTCACACAGCTCCTTCTGTTGTTACAGATGAAGCCGCAAACTGAGCCTAGCGAGAAGGACTCTTCACAAAGCCTGGGGTATCTATCATCTGTCTTCTATCTATCTATCTATCTATCTATCTATCTATCTATCTATCTATCTATCTATCTATCTCTCAGCAGAGTTGGAACTGCACCCACGAGGACCGCACTGCTGAAGAACTATGGCATGTGTCCTGCTCTTTGCTGTGTCTGTACACTGTGCCCATACTGGGTGAGAGGTGGGCTGGGCTGGTCAAGGGGTAGGCAGAGTCTATAACTGCACATTCACTTCTCATCCTATGATGAATCCAACGGATGGAGTATCACTCTAGGTACTTGACAACCTTTTCTGAACACATCTTTATTTAGTCACCTTTGCTGCCTTGTCTCTCTCATCTTTTTATACTGGATCCTTAAAATCCTTAAACACATGCCCCTGACAAGCACACAGAGCAGCCTCCATGTGATGGGGAGGACTGTGACAAGCATACGGGACAGTCTCCCTCTGACAGGGAGACCCTGCTCTTCTGGCTGTACTTAACTGCCTCTCTCTTCTCACAGAAGACTGTTACTTACAGTCTGAAAGAGCAAGGTTGGAGTTTAGTACCGAGTTTTAGCTTATGGAAGCCATTTTTCTAATATAATATCAACAATTGGAAGACTATTACAAAAATAAATGTTCTGATTAGTGAACAAGGTGACCAATATTTATAGGGAAAATATGAAAAAAAATCACCATCAAGTTTATGGTCAAAAACCAATCATAACTCTTTACAATCTGAATAAATGAAAAGGTTCTGACAGAAAACATTTTCTTAAAATAGTTTACTTTTCTTTTTCAAACACAAGAAAAAAATTATAGCTTAGTTGTTATTTGCCATATTTCCTTTTTAAAAAAATATTTTATTTATTCACTTTAAAGCAGAGAGATACAGAGAGAGAGAGAAAGAGAGAGAGAGAGAGAGAGAGAGAGAGATAGCACCAGGGCCACCACCTTGTGGGTCTGGCTTATGTGGGTACTGGGGAATTGAACCCAGGCCCTTAGGCACTGGAGACAAGTGCCTTAACCGCTGAGCCATCTCTCCAGCCCCATTTGCCATATTTCTGATGGCTTAAAGATTATACAACTTGTCAGAAAATGGCTTTCTAAGCATCAAAAGCGTTACTTTGGCAAAAGTAAAATGGTAACATAGAAGACTATGTTTTCTCGAGATAGTTAGAGGACAGTGAAATGTTTTTACAATTATGTCATTTTAAATCCTCTTCTTAGAAAAACACATTCTAGATGTTTAAGGCTAATCCCTTATGCTCTAAGTACAGGGCTACAGCACTATCACCGACTTGGCTTTACTGTCTGAACGACTGGCTGTTTCTGTGAGGAAGATTCATGCTGGACTTATTTTTCCATAGACGATGGAGCAGCTATTGCAATGGTAAGTAAGACATTCCATACGCAGGGTATTAGACCTGGGTCTATGCAATGGGAAGAATGAAGTCAGACTACATTTTGTTGAGACCATCATAAGAGTATGAAATGATTCTGTTTCCTTCAGCTGTAGAGAAAACACATTTGAAATGCCACAAGGATGTATAACAAAAACCAAACTACAAATAATAAGTGTCTAAAATATAATTTAAACTTGGTGACTAGGACAGGAAAATGTGTAGGAAATTGCGTCTTTTCTTGTAAAGATAAAGAATGTGCAGTCTTCAAAAGAGTGTGTGATGATTTTGAAATAGTTTTGTTTCAGGTGAAAGGTTTCTATAAATTTTCACGATTGCTTCAAAGTCAGAAAAAGGAAAGAAAAAGTAAAATACAGCTGTTGGTTTTCACTAAGCATTAACTATATCTTGAATTATGTAATTTTCAAATATCCTTTAAATGAATATGCCTTCAACATTTTGTTCATGGTTTTCTCCATGATCTACAATGTTCTAAACAGAAAGTTAATTTTCTGGCCTTACCAGGACTCGTGAGGCAAAGGAATGAGCATTTTACTAAGTGGAAAATGGCACTGCAGCATTGTAGTGTGGGTATGTAGCCATGGATGACTGTGTAGCATTCGGTTTATGAACCAAGGACACTGTGAACCCTGGCTGGTTACATTAATTTTACTTGGAATTTGAATAATTCTGAAAACAGCACTTTAATTGATCATATTTCCAAAATTTCACTGAAGTGAAATACAGGAGAAGTTTAATAGTAATAAAAAAACTGTGTTGTAAGGGTTTCATACTTATTTACCCATCAATCCTCACATTGAGTTTATATAAGGCAGCAACTGTTCCCCCCAACCGTGTGTGTGTGTGTGTGTGTGTGTGTGTGTGTGTGTGTGTGTGTGCATGCGCTTGCGCCACAGAGGAGAAACTTGAGGCCAGAGAATTTGAGGACTTGGCCATAATTCACACAGCCTCTAATTCAGGCACTTATAAGGATAACATTTGGTTATGCTGCATTGGTAGAGAAGGAGAGATTGCACAGATGAAAAGGCTCATGAGCAGGTCTGTGATTTCAGAACTTGGTCCAGGGTGAGTCAGTTTCCAATATTCTAGATGAGCAGTTGAGTCATGGGCTTGCGAAGAGTCAGGCCCAGATCTCAAGGGAGACAGGCGGCTGGGAGACTAGGCCAGCTGTGGGTTTCTTAGCTTCCACAGTGGCTTTGCTCATCTCTGTAGAGGGTCCAAGTTGAAGAGCTGGTTGGCTAGACACATTGTTCAACTGATAAATATCTTTCAGGAATAAATCTACACACATGCAGTGACATATGTATGCTGAGAGGCATGTAGATGTGTATGTGTTACTTTAGTCCCTCCTCTACTGTTAATAGTTCAACAGAAGTACAGTAACGGAATCTGGAAAGTTCATTTAGCTCTAATTTTTTTTAATTTAAAAAACTATTTTATTTATCCATTTATTTGCAAGAGAGAGAGAGAGAAAGAGAGAGAGAGAGAAAGAGAGAGAATGGGTGCACCAGGGCCTCCAGCCTCTGCAAATGAATACCAGACACATGCGCCACCTTGTGTATTTGGCATTAGTGGGTACTGGGGAATAGAACTCCTGTCCTTCTGCTTTGCAGGCAAAAGCCTTAACTGCTAAGCCATCTCTCCAGCCCAACTCTAATTTTGCTCAACAGTAAAACAAGCTTGCTTTTAGATTCAGAAGGTTTTAATAGGTTCCCACTATACAAATATCTTTTGTTAATGAAATCGTGCATTTTAAATTAGCCATGAGCAGAACTGAGTGTGTATTGCTTATCACAATGGACGTTAAGTATTGCATTTCCCCTACCCTATCTATATTTATGAACTAGATATAGTGGTTTCATACACACAACTTATCAAAATGTAATACATCCAAAATACTTATAATTTTCAGTTTTTGATGAATTTTTGCCATACTTTTCCTGTATTTCAAAATGTATAATATCTAGTGTTTCTATAAACATAACTTATTAATAATTCACTCCTTGGATTAATTTTGTGCCTTAAATATTCTCCAAATCATAAAATACATCCCATGTTCAATATAACTCACCTTTTGCCCATCCATCCCTGGAATTCCTGGTGCTCCGACAGAACCCTAAGGAGGAACACGATTAAACTAAATTGATACCGCAACATTCACTGTATCAATTCCAAATTTATACTATGTTTTTATGTCTACCATCTACTAGCCATATATCTACTTTGCAAAAACACAATATAACTCTGGACAAATGTTTTAAGATTCTTCATATCTTATCTACACTGTTCATGCAGACCTCTAAGCTTTCTCAGAAACTAGAGTTAAAACACAACCTTCTCTCCAAATATGAAGCAAACTCAAGCATGATTTTAAAGAATTTTATGTTATAGATTGAGATACATATCTATCAGGCCACATGGCTGTAAATTTGTTGTTAACAAACAGATAATCTTAGTTGCACCTGTAAAAGGCTTCACATTAGCAATAACTCGTGAACTTCACAAGTTTAGCTCCCCCCCCAAAAAAGACAATTAAAATAACAACTACTCATTCCACAACTAAATAAGGACCCCTATGCTGTAAACTCAACCTAAATATATCTGAAGTATATTTGCTCCTGGACTTTTCAGGGTATATGTTTAAGCCACGTAAGTAAGGATATGTCTTCCAAGGTAGACAAAAAAGTGTCCCGGATGTGCAGTAATTGACAACACACCTTCTTTACGTTGAGGTGAAGGGGTGTGCATGCACACGTGGGCAGATATGATTGGCTGGCCATAGAAGGGGACACTGAGAATTAAATAGCTGGTCACTACCTGAGATACTCCATGACATTTACATGGAAACAGAAACATTAACAGATATTTACGAACAGTGATATCATTTCCTCTCTCTACCCTTTTTAGGCTCTGCAGAAGTCATTTTTAAATACAATGTGCTTCTTCTTGACTTAGAATTTAAAAAACAGATTTTTTTTCTTAGCTGTATATTAAATTTCTTTCATAATGACAGTAAAAGTTTTCTAAGTAGCAACTGTAATCATGTAACTTCTCTAAAAAATAGTCTACTAAAGAAAAAAATTTGCAAAGCAAATCGAGGTGGTGAGGTCCTTATTGCAGTCAGCGACCCTGTGGGGTATCAAAGGACTTCTCAGAGCCTAGAGCCCTCACGTTATCCTGGTCCAACGTGGATTAGGCTAGCTTTACAATTTCACACTAAGCTTAATAGAGACATTATTGTGAAGGACAAAGTGTTCCTCCACACACGTCGTCTCGCAGCGCGGTGGCTCTTACTTGGTTTGCAGGATTATATTTCAACAGATGCCACATGCCCAGTGCTTGGGGATAAAACGTCTCTATCCTTGATGGATTCCAAAGATAAATAATAATCACTTTTCCACCTGTTACAATACAATTGTTTGCCTTAGTTTTCTGCAGGTTAAATATCCTCTCCCTTCCTCTTGGGGGGGGGGAGGTTAGCTAGGAATGGGGGTTTAGTGATATTTATTGGCAAAGGGCCATCTACTTGCTATTGATATGTTTAATACTGGTATAATTTCAAGATTCCAAGAGCCTCCCCTTTAGAATGTAGTGATCAGCTTGGACGTTTATGGTGACTGAAATTAAAACCAGGAAGCCACTTTTCAGGTCATCTCAGTCAAGTGGGACACAGAGGAGGCCAAATAATTCAGTGAACCAAGCAACAAGCTGACCCTGTTTCTGGTCAGCTCTGTGGTCATTTGTCACTTACATATTTGAGTAAGGTCAACAATCAATTTGCAAGGACCTTCACATTTCAAATGCCATCACAATTCATTCCCAATATTTGAATTAAAAATCCAATAATCTATGAATGAGTTCAGGAGATAGGTTAAAAAGAGACTGCTCTGGACTGCATCTTCTATCATGAAGTAGATTAGAAATCTAATGCACATTCGACGACTGTATTTTTAGAAAGCAGAAAGTACAAATGAAACAAACACTCCGGGATGGTTTACAGTAGCTAATTCCACCTGCCTCCCTTGCTCATATCAAGCAGTGGGAGTGACATTACTTTCTCAGCGTTCATTTAGAAAAAAACTCTACCTTTTGTCCTGGAGGCCCCAAAGGTCCCTGAAAGAGAAAGAAAAAAATAATTAACATAATACTCTCGGCATTTATGCTTATCTGACCAGTGAAAGCGGTTCTGCTTTATAATTTCCCCTTAGCCATGGTGGAATACGCTGAAAATAACAAGGTTCTGTTGGCAGTGCAAAGCGGGTCATTTTATTCTTCTGGGGGACCACTAGACACATACTAGGGCTTCTCCTTTGGAAGAACAGCTCTGGTGGCCTCAGTGACCCACCAGGATCAGTCTCATTGGAAGGAGGAGGGATTGTTGCTGGAAGCAGTTAAAATTCCATACAGTTCCTGACAAATGGCCACATTATATGACTTCTGCCTCTGCAAACCCTCCGTAAGCAGATCTGCCAACAGAAACAATAGTATTGCAAAGAAACTTGTCTCGTTCTTCCCTTCCTCTTAGGAAATATGGTCACTTGATCTGCACAAAAACTTGTTTACAAACTAGGGGAGGCCAAGGCCAAAGCCAGCACCGTGTATGGACCCAAGAAGAAGGCACATGCTGCCATCTGGGACTTCCTGTGATCCGGGGCAGAGCAGACTATGATTGTGAGATGGATGAGAATGTTTACAGAGGAAATGGAAATGTGACAGTTCTGAAGTTAAGCAGTTTGCAGCCACAAAGCCCATGGTAGGAATCTGCTGGCTTTATTTAGATCAAGGCATGGCTTTCCGACAGTGGGCAAGAGCACCAAGTGCACAACCAGATTCTGACTCTTTACGGCTTTTTAAAACAATAAAAGGTATTAAGCACTTTCTTCTAGTTCCTTAAAATGGATTTTAGTATGTTTTAGTGAATTTATAGACATTATGATCGTACATGAAAGCTCTTTGGCCTATTACATGTAACCAATGGCTGGCTCACTTTCAGTGTGTGCCATTCAGTTAATCCGCATCTGACATTCACACTCTACATCATGAAAGAAAGCCCAGAGTTGTCACTAGGGTAAGAATTGGTCATGCACTTTTTATTAAAAATACACTGTTCAAGAACATATAGAAACTCTCTTCCTCATACTTATCTTGTAATCCTCACAGGAAGATAATTGCCTCCTACAATCGGCTTTAGGTTATTGAAAGTACATTGTATACATCACCTGCTTGATTTACTCTACCAACCAATCTTTTCTTTTATTATTATTTTATTTATTTAATTAATTTATTTTTTGCAATCTACATACCTCTGGTCACTCCCCTACCCAGCTTATTTCTTCCATTTGAAATTCTTCCTGTTTTAGACTTTTGCAGACAGAACAGAAACAATCAGATATACATTCCCTGTACAGCATACCTCTCATCAAGACAAACCCATGTGGACTCCTTTCCTGTATCAAGGAAGAAGAGTTCCTCTTCCTACCAAGGCCAGTTCCTCTGGTCTCCTCTGGAATCTATCCTTGCCTGGTCATTAGGGATCTTTCCAATCAATTACCCCTGCATCCATATCAGCCTCCTCTTCTGGCCCAGTTCTTTCCCCTGGGCACATGAACACGTTTAATTATTTCCTCACTTGGGTAAGCTGCTTGAGAGGTGAATGTGAACGATACGTGAGGGCAGAAGTTGGAAGCTGTGGTGATTGGAGGTCTGGGAAAGAACAGTTTTGGGTTTTATCATTGTCTAAGATCCATTTGTGTCTCTAGTGTATTTCACTTCTTAAAATGTTGATGTTAGAAAGGAAATTATATAACAAGAAGTACATTAATTCAGTGTTTAGACAGAGAATGTGTATGTTCAATTCACAAAGATTTCATTCCCACTGCAAATCTAACTTTGCCACTTGAAAAAATATGGTTCACTAAAATTGGATATCTCATTACATTGATATATACTCCTGAAATGAAATATTCAAAATAAAAATAAGAGCAAATTTTTCATGAAATGCTTTTTAAAGAGTCTAAGAGAGCTGGTTTTTTTTTTTTTTTTTGAGAACTGGTATTTTCTAATTTGGTTTCTGTGGCATGATCATATCAAATCAGAGATTTAGAAAGACTGATCACATGAAATTATACTAGTTTAATATTTTAATGCAATATTTAAAGAAAGTCAAATAACTAAATACTAAAAGCAAATGTAATGTTTTTCTTTCTGTTTTATTAAACTAGTGTTATTTTTGGTAGGCTCAAAAATAAAAGCAGTTTTGTCAAAATTTAACATTAATGTTGAATTATGAATACATGACTTATACATTATTTGTAAGTCTGCTGCCAAAAATATAGTCTCAGTTACCAAAAATGTACATGCATGTCTTGCTCATACTGGCAAGAAAATAGTGTCGAGCCAGCGAGCATGTGCTCCATTACCAGGAGGGAATTGTGAGCAAAGTTGAGTTGAACATTAGGCACAGATATAGGCAAACACAAACACACACATCCTAGCTATTTCACAGACCAAAATTTTAAGTATGGGTGTTTTAAGTCTCCTTAAATTAATAATATTAACATATGCCTGATGTGATTATAATTATAATCAAATTATAATTAAACATATGCTTACAAGTTAAGGCTCTTCTGCTCAAAAACTAATTGAGATATGTTTCCACCAGTCTATATTAGATTAGTCTAAGTCGATAAAGTAATGGACAAATGTCACAAAATCATTCATCAATTCATCTACTCTTTAGCTTATTTATAGTTTTAGCCTTAATATAACTTGAATGAAAAATGTCATAAATTGTTCACTCTTAAATCTGTTTTTGAATTCCTAAAATTATAGTTCCAGTGGCTCAAGATTTCTAAAATAACCATATTACTGTTATGCTGAAGATTCATTAAATTTGGATCAGAAAGTTTGTAAAGCAGAGCTCTTATCTTTCAGGTCCATTTTTATTAATCACTGAAGTGTTCCTTAGATATTTTCTTGTCAAAGAGTTTATACTTTTCATATTCTTCACACACAACCAGAATGAAAATTATCTAATTTGACTTTGCAAAAATAGTTTTTCCCTATGTCTTAAGATTATAAAGTGCAACATGTAGAAAGGATATCAATACTTTAACCTATATTTCTTTAACTCCAGAAATGTCAGATAAATTTGAACCTTAAAATATACTCATTTCAAAATGGGTTCTGGGTGATGTCAAATACACTTTTCAATG
The DNA here is from genome assembly GCA_004024765.1 of Zapus hudsonius. Lineage (NCBI taxonomy): Eukaryota > Metazoa > Chordata > Mammalia > Rodentia > Dipodidae > Zapus > Zapus hudsonius. The sequence continues at coordinate 19,748 of PVHP010020105.1, read as the reverse complement.
AAGACTTTTGCATAGTGGAAATAACTTTATTCAAAAGATAAAATCTATTGAAAAAATTTAAGTGTGGAGTACTATTATCATTAAGCATCCCAGAAACCTTTTCACCATAAATTTTATCATCTGCCAGGAAAGATCAGAGAGCTATGCAAAACAGAGTTTAGATAGAAGCTATAATTATACAATATGCTTGATTTTTTTCATGTTTCCCCACAATTGCTTGATTCCATTTTTAAAGATTATATGTAATTCAGTATATAGTGAGCCAATAGTTTAAAGATGTTTGATAAACCCAAGGTGATGGCTGTGTTCACTGAGAGCATGTCAACTCAGGCCTGAGAGCCACCCTTTAATCCCCCCTGCTCTGAGGGCAGCAGGTATGTAAGGATGTCTCTCTGGCGCTGTTCAAGCTTTCTGCTCTCTTACATAGCTGATGGCCACTCTGCCTTTAGCTTCCCCTGTCACTCTTCACACCACTGCTTGAGTAAGCTTTCTCAAAGAGCATATTTTTATCTTTTGATGACTTTGTGGCTTCTGAGAAGCATCCATGTTAGTATAAGAGCTGTGGTTTATCAATGAACCACGCTTCCACAGTTCAATAGCCCTGGCTGGTGCTTGCAGTGGAGATTTTCACTGTTTCTCTCTCCTGTACTCCTTCCATAAATTCAAGTTCAGTGTTCCTCCCTGGGTGTGTGTGTGGGGGGGATGGTAGGGCACCTTCATTGTTCTCCAAAGAGCCACCATGATAGGACTTTTTCATAGAGTTTACCAATATTAGTGTAATATCATTCATTATTGTAAACTTACTCCTTTCTTCAAATAATTTTTATCCTGTATTGAAGCTACCCCATAGAAATTGTTTAGTGAGTTATATTTTTATTCATTCATTCAGTGGCCAAGTGCCCACTGAAGTGCCAGGCAATGCTCTACATACTGGGGGCTAACAGTCACCAAAATGACACAGAGCTCTAGTGCGTCCCCTGGACTTTATATTCTAGGGAATGTAGAAAGACAGTAAACAAGTAAACAGAAAAGAAAATAAAGAAAAACAAACTACGAGGTTGTGCCAGTTATCAAGGGCTAATGCACAGAGGAGGGGAGATGTAACCATGAAAGGGTTTTAAAGTGGTGGCTTGGTGAAGCCCTCAGTGCTAAAGTGTCCTTGAATACAGCAGAGAGGTCATGCAGACCACATGCACGGCAAGAAAGCTAGAGGCAAAGGGACAGAAGGCGCAAAGGCCAAGAGTGAGGAACATCATGAGGTGTTTGAAGAACACTAGGGGCTTTGGCTGGGGATTAGTAGGAGATAGGAGCTGCTGTGATCACCTTCTTGTTGCTGAGACAAAGCATCTGAAAAAAAGCAGCTGATGGGGGAAGTTTTCATTTTGGTTTCTCAAGGGGAAGCTTCATGGTGATAGAGGAAAGCATGCCATGAGCAGAGGCTGGGCATCACCTGTGCCACAGCAGGTGGAAAGCAGCAGCGGGAGAGTGAGCCAAACTCTGGCAAGGCGGAGCTGGCTGTAACAGTCCTAAGTCTGCCTCCCCCCAAAATATCTCCTCCAGCAAGGTCCCACCTTCCAAATGGCTGGGGACCAAGCTTTTGGAAAATGAGTTGATGGTGGGCATCAGATTCAAACCACCACTGGGATACAGATAGGGAGGGAGATCGTATCTGGATGGGATTCTCAGCACAATGACCATGACCATGACAAACACTAAAGGAATCACAGGAAAAATATAACATAATGTCAATCCTTTTGTCTTCTTCGCATACCTCAAACAACAGTGTCTCAAGATAGGAGTGGCACTTTTTTTTTACTGTCTTATTGATTTGAGTCCTTATAATGCTACTGTCTTATTACAGTAGTGTCCAAATTACTGAAGCTACTAAATCCTCCTGAGGGGAGGAATTAAATTTATGGTTTTCAATGTACAAAGAAGCAAAAAATCATCTTGGACTGAACCATGAGCACTAACGTTGTCAATACATCAGCCTGAGGTCTCTAGTGCATTTCACAAAGTTATTATGCAATTCAAATTATCAACTGCATGGAATCATCAATCCAAATTAATCATCAAAGCAGGCAGTCAAGAAGTTGATGATTCTATAAGCATCATGCATTATGCTTTTCAGTTTACATATATTTAAGAATTTTTTTCCTTGATAGATCATGGGATGGAAAATTTTTTGCTGACACTGTCGATATTAGTATGTGTTTGATTGAGGTATTAATTGCTAAACCAGGATGCAGAGGTAATAAGTGATGTGCTTAGGATGCCTCCTGGGAGATGTTTGCAGGCATGTTCTGGATGTCTGCTCTTAGGAAATGATGTAGGGGTGGACGCAGTTCCTGTTCTGTCCCTGATGGCTAACAGTAAAATTCGAAGCTCTGAAAGCTGCTGGTCATTCCTAGATACATGAACTTACAATCATTTTCTGTACTAAAAATACAAGGAAGGGAAAAATAAAAGCCCAACCTATTAAGTTATTTAAAATGATTGCTTTCTTGAGCTAAAATTTCTTTCATGTTTTAATGAAAGTTAGGCAAATTGAAGAAAATATTTTTAAAGTCTGGTTCCAATGGGAAGAATGGTAACACATATAATCAACCCAATATAATCATCAAACTTTAGAAACACACATTCTCAATGGTTGAATATGACCGAATTTAATAATTTTTAAAAAGATATTAACCTGATTAAATACATCACAAGATCACATAATATGTAAAACTGTTTTCAAAAGAATAAGAAACAATGAGAATGTGTCTTGCTTTAGAAGCCATCATTTCAGATGTGCTTTTATAAAATGCTGCCTTTTACTTGAATGCTTTATGTGGGAAGAAACATACATCGTAGCCACTATAGAAGTCTGAAGTAGAATTCAAGTGATGATGTACAAGAGTTGGATTTTAAAGCTTAAGCATGTGGAAATGCCAACTCAGAAACCATAGGGAAATGTCTAGAGTGCACGACCCTATTGCTGAAATGCTCCTAAGAAAAGGCCGACGATTTAGTTCAGCTGGCTTTGGAGGAACACAGCAGAAACAAAAGCAAAGTACTGCTACATTGTTGTACCACATCTTTCCTGAACCCTGTCTTCACTTACACTTATCATTTATATTTTCCCAAGCAGTCCATCTCCTTCTCCTATTAGTGTGCATTGGAGGCTTTTAATCATTCTTCCAGGATCCATGGTCGTAACTCACATCCTTTGAGCCTTCTCAACTAGACAAACCGTGCTTTCTGAGTTTCTCTAGCACATTTCAACTGGTCATATTTTATTAGTCTTACATATTTAAAGAAACATCTACTCGATTAGGTAGAAACTTCTTCAGGCAACATCACATGTTTTACATCTTCAGCAGCCAGTTAATGCTCAACATAATAATTAAAATACTAAAGGAATATCAAAATTTAAAATTCTGTTTAACGGATTTCTATTATTTTACCATGATTGTAACTCTACCACTGGTAACAGGCCTCAGTTTTGAGGCAGTTGTTTCTATTTAAGTATCTGGGATTTTTCTTTCTATAACATCTCTCCATAGTTTCTGTTATTTGAAAAACTTCCTCTTAACCCTAGACAACCCTGACCCTGTCAATAAAATGGCACCATGTAACATTTGTTCATAAACACTTGTGAAAAAAGGTAGTAAGCTATAAATTGAGTAGTCTTTTTTTAAACAAAAAAGAACAAATACTTTCTGATCTCTCATCTCATATGCTGACTTAGGGGGAAATATTAAACCAGGACAGCTCATTTATGGGTATTTCTCAAAATCATGGGGCTGTGACCTTTAGAAGGGAGGTCTCTTACAGCTCAGGAAATTAAATGGCTAATACATTTTTCTCACCGTTTGACAAAACCAGAACCCAAGACTAAATATTGCGCATTAAATACCACTGCAGATTAAAGGCAGAGTTAGAATTTAAGAATCTAAGCTCTCAGGTAACCAAACAGACTCTATTCACCAGATACCCACAGCTGAAATTAGCTCACTCCATCCCTTCTAAATATTTAATAAATTGTCTCTTAGTGTTGAACCCAAAGTGGAAACGACACTAAAGAAAGAAAAATTACTACCCTCCTCTGCCCTCCATGATTACACACACTCCCCTTGTGTACCATAAAGGAGAGAGATTTATAGTTCATAAAAGCCTCTCACCCTACACCACAGTCAGTAAAAAATATTTTTATTCAGTGAAATGGAAGTTCTCAATAATGCTGAGAAACACTGGTTCGTAGAATCGAAATATCCTGTAGCCTACAAAAGTCTTAAATTTAAGACTATATTACATACTTATATATGCAGACCTACTTTCTATCCAGATAGCTCGGTGATGTCTAGTGTAATGGACTGTAGTGATGAAATGTTTGATACTACTCAAATCCAATAGGACAACCACCAGATATGGATGTCTATTGAACACTGGAAACATTGCTAGTGAAACTTTAATTCATTGAAACTAATTCTGAAGTTGTCATGTGGAGTTAGTAGATAGTGTAGATTTACACTCGAAAGTACAGAAGACTATAATGAAGTGAACTGAAGTCAGGGGTAGTTCCCGCTGCCTACTTTATGAACCTGGCCAGGCTATTTATGATGCTGTGTCTCTTATCTGTGAAGTGATAAACGAGAGGATTTCTAAGATTGCTTCTAAATTCTTTTATAGTTGACTTAAAAATAGCTACAAAGCTACACTAGAAATTAATACAATTACTATTCCACTGTCCTCCTAAAAACTGATCTTCTGGGCTGGAAGGCGCTTGCCTGCAAACCTAAATACCCGAGTTTGATTCCATAGTACCCATGTAAAGCCAGATGTACAATGGGGAGCTCACATCTGGAGTCCCTGGCACACCCATTCTGTCTGTCTCTCTTCTATCTCTCTCTGCTTGCAAATAAATAAATTTTTAAAGAACTGATCTTTTAATTATACCAAGTATATTGTAAGTGGATATATACTCCAAATAATCTATAGCATAAGAATGAATAGAAGTTACATTAAAAAAAAAAAACAATTTCTAAGAATTCTCAGGGCTTATCTTGCTTGATCCTACCCCTGGGGCGAGATGACCTGATTCTCTGCTTTAATAGCATCAGTCATTCAGTTTACTGAACATACTAAGTTATCAGCAACTGGTAGATGATGTGTAAGCACTACAGCTGAAGAGCAAGACAGCTAATCTAGCAGGGGGGAGTGTGTGTGTTTGCTTTCTTTTTTTCCATTTTTGACATCTCCATACATGTATACAGTGTATTTGGATCTGATTCCCTCTCTTCTCGCCTTCCACTAACAACTTTCTTCCACATTAACTCCCAGTTTGCTTTCATGCTTTTCACTTTTTACCCACGGAGTTCAATTTGGGTGATCATGGTAGCTACACCACTGAAGAACATGACTACCTTCTTCCACAGCAATTAATAAGCTGTGTTAGCTACTCTGGTAGGTGTAGGGTCCTTCCCCACCCATGGTGAAGTACTGACAGGCTCAATCCTGTGCTGGAAACCACAGTTGCTGTGAATTCATGAGTGTAACAGCCCTGTTATATCCAGAAGACAGTATTTCACATGATTTTGCTTGGCTTTTTATTTTTGAGATAGACTCTCACTGTAGCCCAGGCTGACCTAGAAATCACTCTGTAGCTCTGGCTGGCTTTGAACTCACAGCATCCCTTTGCACCACATAAAACTTGGTAACACACATCTGTAATCTCAGCACTTGAGAGGTAGAGGCAGGAGGACCAGGAGTTTATGATAATAACTACATAGTAAATTCCAGAACAGCCTGTGCTACATGACACCCTATCTCCAAAACAGAGGAAAAGTGAGAATTTTATGAGATAGTATGTATGAGATATCCTCATACGTAATGAGCCACACATTTTACTATAACTACAATATGTTAGATTCTGAAGTTAAAAGATATGATATTTGAGAAGTTGATTAAAGTTCTAAAACAAATACTTTTAGAATTCCTTTCTTTAAAACTGAACATAAGACTGCCCATTGCATTTATTTACAAGATATGTACGATGATTCAATATAAGATGCAACTGTATTTATAGTAGACAGTAAGGTGAGAGGACTTTAAAGTCAAGGGACTTGGATCATTCAGTTTTGCCTCTTTCTTTGCATGAGGAACTGAGGTCTTGATAACTTTTAAAAATATTTCTTTTTTGGGGAGAGAAAGGGGGAGAGAGAGAAAGGAAAGAAAGAAAGAAAGAGAAAGAAAGAAAGAAAGAGAAAGAAAGAAAGAAAGAAAGAAAGAAAGAAAGAAAGAAAGAAAGAAAGAAAGAAAGAAAGAAAGAAAGAAAGTGTGAGAGAGAATGCAGGGCCTCTTGCTGCTGCAAAAGAATTTCAGACTCATGTGCCACTTTGTGCATCTGGCGTTACATGGGTTACTGGAATTGAATTCAGGCTCTGTAAGCAAGCACCTTTGTCACTAGCCATCTCTGTAGACCCAGGTCTTGCTGCCTTCATTTGTTCATTAGAAGTGTTTGGGGACTTTGGCTGGAGCCAGTGTAAAGACAGCCATCAAACTAATCTACAGCCTAAAGGCCATTAGAAAAAAACAAAAGAAAACAATGAAACTCCAGCGCCATCTACTCAGCCTTCCAGGTGATCTTTCTAGACTTAGATCACACGTCATGCTTCTGCATCACTGCTGAAAATGCTCCCCCAAAGTCTTGGAGATGGAACTAGCTTCAAGGACAGTCAAATGTCACCTCCTGGCCTAACATGAGCCAAGGATGCCTCCAGAGAGGCCTGTGTACACAGGGCTCCCTTGGGCTGGCTAAGGCAGGGACCACTTGTCCACCTTCTTGTGTCCATGTGGAAAGTGAACAAAGAAACCCAGGAGGTAGGATGGACTCTGTTGGTGCGGCTTCTGTACGTACTTCATGGACAATCAGATTAAGTGAGGATGAAAAGGCTTAAGACGGATACATCCCAGCAGGCAGGAGGCTCAACTGAACAGTTGTCCCAAACAAGATTCTACTGTGAGCTCTCAGGCTAACAGCTATGCTGAGAGAATCTTCTCTATCTTTCTTTCTATCTCTCCTGGATCCAAATCAGGAAGAGAAGTGTGCTTGTCTCTTTCGTGTTTGCCATTCATCACCTCCAGCGGGCAGGTCAAGGTGCAACCTAGCAGACTGATGAGCTTACTAATTCTGGGCAAAACAAGCCAAGATGACCGAAGATATATATATTTTGGTTTTTTGAGGTAGGGTCTTGCTCTAGTCCAGGCAGACCTGGAATTCACTATGTAGTTTCAGGGTGGACTTGAACTCATGGTGATCCTCCTACCTCTGCCTTCTGAGTGCTGGGATTAAAGGCATGCACCACCACGCCCGGCTCCAAAGATATTTTAAGGAATTCTCACATATTGGTTATTTTTGCTTCATTTTAAAATGAAACAAAAACAACATTCACTGGGGCTCAACTATAATAATATTTATAAGCAAAACTAAAACAAAATATCAATAAATACTTTGAACAACCAAATTTTTCCTTAAGGTACAACTTTTCCTGAATTCTCAAATATCATCAAAACTCAGAGTAAAAATTTAAGTATACTTTTTACAATTTAGAAAGTGATGGACAGATATATCATAGAGTCTGCATGTATTTTGGGGTGAGAGAGAAGAAGGAATAGAGTTTCAGAATAGGGAAAGTGATATGGTCTATGGAACATAATAATATCTAGGAAATGGACTAGTTGGTGTGCTTTTTAAAAAACACTTATTTTTCATGTTTCTGAGAATGTCTGTACTTGTTAAAGGAAAAAGCAATATGTTTAAAAACACTACTTCCCTACTACTTAAGATTCCCAAAGATAAGAGATCACCTGTGCTAGAATATAGCCTTTGAGCATGTCCAGTAGTGACCAGCCCTCAGCTGGATTCTCGTGTCTGGTTTTGTACAATAGAGTGAGTCTGTTCTTATTTACATGAGCCAAATTTATTTAAGTTCCAGATTCTGTCTTTTAAAACCTCATCCTGAGTGTCTGTGAAAACCCAAAGGTCACGTTTACAGAATAGCTGCTCAGTGGGATTAAAGAAAAGTCGAACTGCTTGAGCAGCAGGCTTTATTTATTTATTTTTAAAATGTATCATAGATGCTGTTAATCTTCAGATGATTATTTTAGCAATATAAATGATCTATCCTGGATTATGAGAACTAATCCCCTACCTGACACACTCATAAACAGTTTTGTAAGAGCTAATTTTAGGCTGCTTCTAACTTCCTCATTTCATCATCAGAGACATTTGAAATTCATAGAAACCCTCTGGAGCCTCCCAGTTCTGAGCAACCCAGACCAGCAGTGCAGCAGGTTCATAGGACAAGGGCAGTGGTATTTACCATGCTCTCTTTGCTTGAACTGGCAGCTAAGAAGGGAAATGCCATGAGATATTACTAATGTGATGTGAGATTATAAATATATATATATATATATACACACACACACACACACACACACACACACACACACACATGCACACGTAGAGCAAAAGCAAATACCACTCCCTGATTGAAGTATTTAACAGACTGTGGTAGTTTTGAGTAAATGTCCCCCAATAGAATTTATTATAATTGTGTTTATTAAATTGTTAACTGTCTCCAGGCTTCTGGCTGGAGGAACTGTCACTTTGGCCTAGCCTCCTGGGGACTTGCCCTTTCTAAATTGGATGCAAAATACTAGGGATAGATATGCAAAAAAAAAAAAAAGCCGGAACCTGGTCTGGCAGTTCTGCATTTTGTGAATTATAGTGTGTTACAGTGTGCTTGCTTGCTTGTTTCTGGAGGGGCCTTTTTCTGTCTCTGCTTGGATCTGTGAAAGGGGGCCAGCCTTTTTTCCTTAACTTCCCCTGGATCTGTTAAGTTTCAATAAATACTTTTCTCCCCAAAATTGTGCCTGGTTTGGAGATTCATCCCAGCGACGTGTGGCTGACTATGACACAGGCTATCATTTAGTTTATGTTATTTCTTTAGAGCTTTTCAATAGCCTTTCTGTAAGCCAAGTTACATTGCTTAACATTGGTCTTAATAGTCACTCACAGAATTTTCTGTAGTATCGAAAGCATTTCATGTAAGTATTTCTCATTGTGACCCAGTGAGACGTAAAGAACAGGACTGACTACTTATAGTTTATGGATCTATAAGAAGGAACACGGACGACAGACATACACTCCTAAGTGATTTCAGGGCTACAAAGACTGAGACACTAGGTACTTTTCAGGCTACCAGATTTCAAACCAGGACGCGCGCGCGCGCGTGTGTGTGTGTGTGTGTGTGTGTGTGTGTACACTCATATACAGATTTGAAAGAAAAATTCTTAGAGATTTATAAAAATTATAATGATAAATACTGGACATGGTAGCATGTGGTATTTGGGGAGGCTGAGGCAGGAGGATTGTGAGCTTGAAGCTAACTGAGGCTGTAAAGTGGGTTCCAGGTCAGCTTGGTCTACATTATGAGATCTTATCTCAAATAGCCAAAAACAAACCTAACCAAACAAGAAACCAGTTGTATTTCTAGTATTCCCCTTTCTTGCTGAGATAGGCTAAAATGTAGAGAAACTATTTACTTTAACAGGCAGAAGTAGCATTTTTTTCAGAATAATATGTTTCGATCAGAGAACTATTTTACATTAAGCAAGTATGAAATATACAAAATCAGTCTGTTGGGATGAGGAATTAGGGAATTGGATTGCTTTACAAAAAGACTTAGTAGTATTACTTTAAAGAGAAAAATTCTTCCACATATTTTAAATAAGGTGATTTAGATGATTCTCTCAAAATTTTGCACAGATACATCTGTTATCCGCATTATCCATGCTCACCTGTAACTTACTCTATGGAGAACAATCAGGTGGTAATAACAACATGCTCATATGGTTCTTTAAGATAGTTCTTAACGTGCCTTCTCCTAATTTATTGCATTTGTCCCTGGCAACCTTTTATAGCAGTCAAGACAGTGTTGTCCTTTCTGTACTGATGAGAAATAGAGAGGTTAAGTGACTTGCCCAAGGTCAGACAGACACTCATTCATTCCATGCCTTGAGTGATGTAGTTTTAACGGGGTAGCAGAGGAAGTCAGGTTCTTGCTTCTGTTTTTATTAACCAGCTGTAAAGGCTATTAAAACAGAGGTTGATGATCTCACAAATAAAATGTTGAATGAAAGAAGCCAGACACAAATGTGTACATACTGTAAGAGTCAATTAATATAAAATTCAAATGTAGACAAAAGCTAATTTATCATGACAGAAGTCAGAATGGTGGGTACCTTTGGGATGGGGATTCAGGGGAGAAGGAGACTTACCGTGACTTTCTGGCTATTGGTCTGGTTTGTGCATACTTTAGTTCATTTTGAGAAAAGTCACTGGTGTGCACAGTAATTTGCCCACTTTACGTATTGTAGAAATTTTCACTTAACATAGGATTTGACATCTTTAAAGAAAATTAATTTAAAAAGGCACTTTAGATGATCATTAAGTAATATCCTTAGGACATTTGTGATTTCAATTAGGTTTATCAACTGTGTGTTAAAATGAGAAAATGAATGAATCTGAAGACTTAAAAGAGAGAAGAAAAGGTTTATAGAAAAAATAATCAGTATAATCTTCATTTGAGAACTATTTTATAGGAGATGAGACATTAAAGCATAGTAGGTAACACTACAATTCATTTAAAACTGCGTCAAACATTTACACTTCATGGTATAACATTAGGAATTGGGTGGAGTTCAGTGGATCAGGAGGTGAAATAGTACTTAGCTTGCTTAATGGTCTCAAAGAAAACCAAGCAAAAACAAAAGGATGGTAGAAAAGTGTGAGTCTGTCTTGCTTACACAGTACATCCTTTAGAGGACATAGAAATTCAGGGAAAATGAGAATATAATTCTTTAAATGCTCATTTTACTTAGAACATTGGATATTATTAGGGTGCACTTGTGGTTGTCAGAGTAGAAACCTACACCACTGATAAAAACTTGAGTAGCTCAGAATCTGAGCTACTCTATTTGGTAGGCTGAGATGGGAGGATAACAAGTTCAAGGCCCTCCTGAGCAACTTAGTGAGCAACCCTGTCTTAAAATAGAAAAAGGGCTGGGGGGGGATTGCTTCCCAGCAGAGCGTGAGTGAGGCCCTGTGTTCAACCCTCATGTCATAGTTAACCTGCATCATCAACTGGTCTAACCTTGGAGTCATCTCTGAGTGTGGCTTCAAGGTGTGTAATCAGATAGGACAGAGGAGGGAAGACCCACCCTGAATGTGGGCTATAATACCACTCCATGGGCTAGGGTCCCAGATAGAATGAAAATGGAAAAAGGAGAAAGGAAGCTGAACACCCTCATTCATCTCTCTTTGCTTCCTGACTAAAGATGTAAAGTGACCAACTGCCTCAAACTCCTGCCACCAAGCCTTCCCCATCACACAGGGCTGTATCTCCTCAAATGTGAGCTGAAATAAACCCTTCCCTAAGTTGCTAAAAAACAAAACAAAACAAAACAAAAAACAAGCTTGAGTAATCTGGAGGAAAGCAAGTAGATTTTTATGTAAGAAGGATGGGAAGGAATATATTTTGACCACTGCTTAGAATAAAAACTACAGGGGCTGGAGAGATTGCTCAGTGGTTAAGGCAAAGCCTAATGACCTGAGAATGATTCCCCAGTACCCACGTAAAGCCAGATGCACAAAGTGGCGCATGCATCTGGAGTCTACTTGCAAAGGCTGGAGGGCCTGGGACCCCCATTCTCTCTGTCTGGTTCTCTTCCATACCTCTCTGCTTGCAAGTAAATATATAAAAATGTTTTAAAAAGAATAAAAACTACAGGTACATTTAATTGCTTAAAGCAATTTCAAAATTTATAATCACAATTGCCCAAGAATCCTTGAGACTGACTCCCAGAGCAAGAAGAGGAAACTCTGATCTTCTATACACTTGCTACTGGTGATACAGGCGCTATTTTTTTACATTGAAAAAAATAGTGCACAAAATAATATGTACCAAATATATATCTCTTCCTAATATGATGGGTTACACAGAGAGAATTTCCATGTGGGGGTGGAGTTTGGTCTCAGGATGCACTCATTGTGATCTCTCCCAGCAATGCAGAAGGTTCCCTTTGACCTTGGGCCAATTCCCTGTTTACTTCCATTCCTGACCTACTGCTGGCTCCTTCCTACATAGTCACTTTAATAGGCAGCCACTAAATATTTTTCTAAAGGAATTTACCCCCTGGTCACCTGCATGCAGAGGGACACACATCACCGAGCAGGCTCACTCGAGCCATCCTGTGGCATTGGGTAACTGAAGACCCTTGCTGTGTTTCCCACTAGCATCCAAATCCTAAAGGAGGTTGTGAGTCAGGGGAAGGGGCAAGGAGAGGCAGCTGACAGCATTGCAGACCTGACATCTCCTACTAAGGGGGCACAAGTCACAAGAAGCAGGACTTTCCTGTCTACCAGAGTCCATATGAAATTGGTTCGTGACTATTTTAATAGCAGAGATCCAAAAGGCACAACTGTTTTTCTCTGGGTACAAGCCTTCACCAAAAGAAGAACTTCTTAAACCACTATGGAAAGCATGCTGTGCTAATTCTGAGCATTCCTGATCCTTTAAAAACCTGCTTGTATTAGTAAAGATCATGTTGGTACCCTCATTTCCCTCCTCCCTGTCCCCAATCCACTGGGTACCCTCCTCGGTGGGCACACTAGATCAATCCATGGGGTAGGAGGTTATGGCTAGCACAGGAGGTAGCCAGGTTCCCTCCCACCCTGCTTTGTGTGTTGTTGCTGAGGGGGGTGATGTGAGCTATCAAAAACTTAAAAGAAATATTTCATATTATTATTATTTTTGATTGATGATGCTACACTTCAAATTAAGCAATCAATGACATAAAAGAGAAATAAATTGTAAAGGTTTAAATCATATCAGCCTTAATAAAGCTATCTGATTCATAATTCATATATTGAACTTTTCACTTTGGATGTGGCTTAGCATAAATGTTTCATTGCTACATTCTGATATGTAAACATCAGCATTTGCTTGTTTAAGGTATTCTTTTTAAATCTTATCTTTGGATTTATTCTTACTGAGGCAAAAAGTAAAGTAATAAATTAAAAATCGGAGGATAAAAAAAAACTTAAAAGAAAAATAAAGGAAAGAAAATGTTACTTGGAAGCCTTGATTTTGTTAAAATGACATTTTTTCCCAATTATCCGCTGACTTAATTAATTCAGAATAAAAGTCTCATCGAGTGAAAAAAACAAAACAAACAAACAAACGAACAAAAAACCCTGCCTGTAAAAGTCACCAGAACATCCCTGAATTCAGTCTTCCTTCATGGAGAGTTGCTTTGCTCCGGGGCTCTCCTTCGAACACTGCGGCATCTTTCTGCCCCCTCCCTACCTGGAACCCTTTTCTCTTTTTTTCTCCATTTTCATTTCTGTGAATACTTAGTCTTGAGGCCCTTAGCATGGAGTAGATAAGACATTTTACTTTGTAACTTTCACCATTTTTGCTTTTTTGTTACGGGTCAAACCAAAGCATAATCCCCACATGAAACTTTGACCATTGTTTTGAAAAACCTGGCCTTCTGATATTCTTAGGAAAAATAGAGCTACTTACCATCAAACCGTGTTCTCCTGGTTTACCTGGTTCACCCTTAAAGAAAAGAGCAAAAACTTCAGAAATGTGAAAGCATGTAAAATCAAGGTCAGTTTTTTTTCTTTTTCCTACTTCTTTCTTCGTCACATGTTAAGTACATTTTTTTTCCAGATTAAATAGAAGAACACAAACATAGCACAAGAAAAGAGCAGACATTCTTTCTTCAAATGAATCTTACAAGTATTTTAGGGTTAGTCTAAATTCTCATATCATTCCATATCAAGATGGTGACATAGTGTCTCCTGAGAACTCAGAGCTTTCTTATGTCGTACAGAGACAGGTGCTCTTACTGTAGGAAGTAAGTAACAAAGTGGGTGGAGTCTGATTTTGGATTAATCATAACTGAAGTAACATGCTTTATTAAAATTGACAGAGAGCATCCTGCCGTTTCACCCCACTGTTATCTTCTAATACTGAAATCACTGTGGAAATTAAGACTAAACTAATTCAAATGATCATATTTTATTAGAATGGACAAATGATATTATAAAGGACAAATCATGCCCTCTGATGTTTAGCCCATTAATTTTATTGTTCAGCCAAATTACTTCCTTCACCTTCCATAAATCTAAATGAGGGACTTCATTGTGTCTGCTATTGATCTTTTAGAAAATGTACCTCAGACTCATCTCAAACTTACTGCAAAGGCTGTGACATACCCCATGGCAGGCAGGCTGGTCACACTGGGCATCTCTCACTGTGCTTCTTGGGACTTACCTGGAAACCCATTATCTTGCTGTTTACAGGTCTGTGGCTTGTGTGGCACCCGCAGGGATTGGGTGGTAGAGGGCAGTGTGGCTGGGAGCGGCCTGCAGGGCTGGCCACTGTCCTATCGTCCCACCTCCACGACCTCCATATGGTCCCTTGCCAGCCTGCTCCATCCTTGCTCTCTACCCTTAACCCGACACCACACCTAAGAGAAGAACCATCCAGAAAGCAACTCACGGGCACTCCGGGCATGCCACGGGGGCCATCCTTTCCTGTGTCTCCAGGTGGGCCTCGTGGACCAGGAGGTCCTGGGGGTCCTGGAGGCCCTGCTTGTCCTTGGTCACCCTGGAATGGAGAAGGGAATGGACCAACAAAAACCAGAAAAGATTAGTACTTAGCTGCTCTTTTCTGCACTTTAGACTCACATTATCTGATCCACATCTATTCTAGAAGAAGAACCAGAGTTCCCAGAATCTACCAACCAGCAGGGAACAAGTAAAGTCCATGCTGGCAGCAACTGCAGCTCAGAGCCCAGCCATCACCACATTCACAGCTGTGAAACAATGTCTGTCTAACTTTATCTACAGCAATGCTGCCTCAGTGATACTCTCTGGTGAATGGGTGGCCCCACATTTACAGTTTGAAAAACATATTTATTTATTTTCTTAATGTATGCTTAAACATAATAGGTTCCTGTCATATTGCACAATAGAATTTAGAGAGCTTCAGCACTGGTTTTGTTACAATGTAAATTGTCTCAAAAAATTAGCAATGCTCTCTATACCGCTTTACATGTCCAATGTCACTCACCGACTTTGTTCTGGGATATTTACAAAGAGCCACCCACCACCCATGCCCCACCCATGCCCCACCCATGGAAGATAAATGGCAAAGCAACAGTACACAGAGCAATAATCAGAGGTCAAGAAGAACTCAGATTCCAGCCAGAAGAAGCACTACCTTAATCAGGCGGCGTTTTATGAGCTGCTGATCAGCAGAGAGAAAGCCATGATTGATTTTAGGAAACACCATCTGATCAGTCAGGTGAGGTCAAAGGTTGAAGTTCAGAGATGAGAGAGTTGAAGAATAAGCATCAGAAGGCCCCAAGGAAGAAATAAAGATATACATATTAGACTGATAATGACCATTAAGCAGGATGGAACTGGTACTTATGTCTGACAGTAGACCCTCTGCTTCTTCTGGAAGGAGACAAAACCCTGAAATGGTACAGTGAGTCAGATTTCCCATTCGAGAAATGCCTTCTGTAGCCCATTGTTTTGCTGTTTGTTGGCTCTTCTAAAAAAGGTCTACTTCCAGAAGTTGAGTGCTTTCTGCACTCTCAGCAGAAAGTCTGTAGACAAAGCACCAATTCCATTTCCGTCAGAATCATCAACCAGCATAATGGAACATGAACCCAAGTTCCATTTTATTGGTGCCCAAAGTCCAGAGTATTCAGAGTTACATAACTGGAGCTCTCGAATGCTTGTCTCCCCATTCATTATAGGAACCTAAACCTCAGGAAGCTCAGGTTGTATCCTTGACCAGACTGACCTCCCTGAGACCCACGAGCTCCCAGGTGCCTGACACATCACCTGATGTCATGAACAGAGAAAACCCATGGAACAGTTCCTGCCCACTCTTATGCTGATTGCGGCTCTGACTGAGCAAGCATGAGGGTCATTCACAAACCTTGACGGTGAGGATCTGATTGCTGTGTAGGGCAGCGACTGTGGGGAAGCCTGGCAGGCCCTATGGACACAGCACAACACCAAAACAACACGACACAAAACGTCACACAGACATTTCACTGGTGGACAAACAAAACAAGCACATCCCTAAAGCTTCCCTTTCCTGGCTCAGGGTTTGATCACACCAACAGAATTAGACCTAGGAGGTTCCCAAGTGAACCCACCATTCCAGAAACCTGGAATGGTGAGGCTGAGAGCTCATTGGGACTGTTCTGGGTGGCAAGTTCAACTGTGGTGCCCACCCTGGAGGACAGTTTGCTGCTCTTAATACGTCTGCAATCTGCTTTTTTAAAAGTTGGTACAAAATGGAGGTAACTATTGATGCTATCACAAAAACAACACATTTCTCTCCTGATATTCTGCTTACAGATTAGGACATAAAATACGTGTGTTAATTAGTTTTTGGACAACAGTGAACAAAATTTGCTGTCAGGTCTGAAGTATCCTTCAGGATGAATACAGTACATCACACAAAAGTGTGCTACCACCCACCCACTTAACAAACTTTCTCTCTCTAATCCTGTGTGGACTCTCGGGTCTTTCCCATTTCAGGCCCTTCTGTCATGGTGGTAGATGGAAAAATGTGTCTTATGACATGTGTACTTCATGTCAGGGGGATTTATGGTCACACTCCACAGTAATCATTGCTGTCACATAACTTTTCCAAAAGAATTTGACAGTTCACACAACCCTTTCAAACGGAAAAGTGGTTTGGAATTCTTTAACCGAGGAGAATGGGGGAGACATTCAGACTTGTCCCATAATTATCTGAACTGACTCGTGGGCATAGGCATTATCAATTGGGGAAGTCGGAAAGGGAAATTTTGCCTTTGTACCATTTCTTTTTAAAAAACATGTGGAACTGGAGCCCTTCATCCCATTAAAAAACAGAGACCATGCTTGCTACTTAAATAAACAACCACAGCACGGCAAAGCCCAAGCTCCCGGGAGCTTCTTCCTTCCTGTCCCTTCCACCCAGTTTTACTCTGATGACATTTTTAAGAAAGGCCAGAAAGTTTCTACATTTTTACTTGTATTGGTTTCATAGTTGACATTTTCTCCCTATTTCCTCAATGTTAAGGATAGGTTTTTTTCTTTTTAAAGGGGCCTATACAATTAGATTTGTAGTATGAAGCCATTCCTTCAGTCTTCTTCTCATGACATAGTGGCAGGACTTCCCAGGAAGCCTAGCTGAGGACATCTTATCCCTTTGGTCAAATCTCCTCTGATAAGGCTATTCAGTGGTCAGGTAGCTGAGAGCTGACCTGTGCTCATGCTTTTTTTTTTTGTCTTCTCCCTGAGTGAAAGTGCTTTAAACGTCGACTCTGCACAAACTCAGAAATTCTACAAGTTGGAAAACAGATGTGTACAATTTGCTTTTGTTTTACTATGGAATATGAGTTTAAAATGTTATTAGATGGTAATGTGCCAGCATCCTTCCATCTGTGACTCATTAGCCCCATATTACACAGTCAGAATTTTATATATAAATCTCATATTTATGGAACAGAGAACAAAAACAGATACAAACAAGAAGTGTATGAGGGATCAGAATCTTGATTAGTGGTGATAAATCATACTGTCACTTGAAACAGGATTATCAAGCAAAATAATTTTAAATTAAAAACCTTTTAACAGCACACATGGTAGGCCTTTCAAATGTTTTGAAATTTCAACATATAAATAAGTCACTTCTTGTTCTCCTATTTGATCATGGCCAGCCTGCTGTGTAATCATATTTTCAAAATGTTCACACACACACACAAAAAAAAGGATTTTTATAACTTCTTGCTTTAGGTTTCTGTTTTAAGGAGACCTTAAAAGAGAAGTGGAAAAGGTAATTCTCACCTAGACAGCTCAAACAGGAAATCTCTCTTCGAGGAAGCTTATCTCCTATTCCTCAGTCATGTGAACTGTGGAAATGCTACCCAGTAGTGCCTCCAGCTACATTGTAAAAAGACCTCAGGAAGTTACATGCAGCAAAGTCAAAATATAACACACGGAGAGAGTCCCCTGTTCTGGGTTGCAATATCCCAAGACCTTACATTTTTTCAAACTGGGGGAAAAACAACCACTGAGGTATAGATGATGTTTTGGGGACTGTCTGAAGGCAGCAATGAATATGGTATCTTTTCCTAAGAAGTCAGTTTAATTAATATTAATTTTTTTTGTATTGATGCATTCTGGGGTCAAATACAGCATTGCATAATTTTTGTTTGTTTGTTTTTCAAGTAGGGTCTTACTGTAGCCCAGGCTGACCTGGAATTCACTATGGAGTCTCAGGGTGGCCTCGAACTCACAGTCATCCAGACTCCCGAGTGTTGAGATTAAAGACGTGAGCCATCACGCCCGGCTTACATAAGTTTTTAAACATATTACTATTAGATGGTGGTGATGACCCCCGTCTCAGACAGGCAACCCCAGATCCCAGGTGACACTGCTTCTTCCAGGAGGCAATACGCAAAGGGCTCCGTGGAACATGTTTTTGTAGAATGTGGCTATCTCTGGACAGAACTTCCAGACTGCTCTCACTTTTCACACAGAGACACCCTTTTTCATTAACTATGCCATTCTTTCCATCATTAGTCATAGGTCCTTTATAAGTAGATGAAATGGACACATTTCACTTGGTTTTATATCTCAGAAAACTTGCCTGGTCCACAGATGGTTTAAGTGAGTATGGAGAAAAACGTGTCTCCAGAAAAACATGGTGAAAAAATCCAGGAATAGGCTGGAATACTGAAATAATTTATACATAGTTCCATCAAATATTTTGAATTCTTAAGAAACAAGATATACAAGTGTATAATACAGACCACCTCACTAAACCCACGTTCCCTTCTGAGAGCAGAGACTAGAGATGACTCTGTCCATCTTCATGACATCTGCCCAGAAGGCACCCCTCTTGGGCCAGAGCTTTGCCAATGTTGCATGAGGAGCTGAAAACCACGTTGTCACCTCTGTACCCCAAAGGGGTTCATTCACACAGATAAATAATTCATATGAAATTCTTCTATTTAGATGTCATAAATTCAAACTTTTGTTTTTTGTATACACAGTAATGATAAGTGTTATATGAATTTTGTTTTGTCCAGCATATTGAGTGAAGCAATAGTAGAGTCAGAAACATAATCCTGGACTTCTATTTCCAGACTTTGTAATGATGCGGTTTATGTGTCTATGGACATTTGTTTCTACTTTTATAGTTTAAATTCTAGAAAGTTTAAAAGTTGACCAGCACTCAACAATACCTGAAAAGTACTTGTTGACTGCATTCCATGGAACGTTCACTGTACTAGGCCGTGAGGACTAAATGGCCAGCAGGATCCTACGCTTGCATCATTTACCATCTCGTGGGGAAGTAGAGGAAGACAAGCAGGTGGTGACCATATGGGCTGATAAGGGACTCTGATGGCGAGGAGAGGGAGGCTCAGCAGGCACCGTGGCAGATCCCTGCCATCCCAGCCCTCGGGAGGGCAAGCTGGAGCTTAAGGCCAGCCAGCCTGGATTCCTTGGCAAAACTTGGCTTCAGAAATAAAAGAAAATATAAATAGGGGCTACAGAGAAAATTCCATGAGCACCTTCCACCCAGGTGAAAGGTGCTGGCGGCTGGGGCAGC
>PVHP010020104.1:0-31059 GCA_004024765.1 Zapus hudsonius | reverse complement strand
TCCTTCCTTCCTTCCTTCCTTCCTTCCTTCCTTCCTTCCTTCCTTCCTTCCTTCCTTCCTTCCTTCCTTCCTTCCTTCCTTCCTTCCTTCCTTCCTTCCTTCCTTCCTTCCTTCCTTCCTTCCTTCCTTCCTTCCTTCCTTTCTTTCTTTCTTTCTTTCTTTCTTTCTTTCTTTCTTTCTTTCTTTCTTTCTTTCTGTCTTTCTCAGTTGCCCAAAAATATGTGCAAAGAATAAGTTAAGCATCAGGTGAAATAAGACAAACCCCCTGAGAATGAAGCTATTCTGCCAGTTTAAAAAGTAAAAATTATCTCGGGCAATCCAATTAGAAACCTCCAGACTCATTCGGATTCTTCCCTTGCTTGCCAGGTTGCTGGCTTTCCCACAAACTGCACTTGTACGGCTGATTACAAGGGGACCAGGTTGCAAAGTAGAAAATATACACACAGCAAGTTTAAAATGTCACCAACTACTCAGAATGGTCATAGCCGTGTAAATTCTCCTTAGAGTTTTGAAAGCCACTGCTGAGTTTTCAGTATTCTGAAAAAGTCTGACATTTCAGGGTAGGAGGAAGAGTCTGGTTCTTAATTTTCTTTTTTTTGGGGTGGGTGGGTGGGTGGGTGGGTTTGGGGTTGGGAGAAGAGACTTTTATAGGTCCTTACTGAACTATTCTGTAAATGACTTCATTCTCCAACATCTTGGATATTCTAAAAGTTTTGCTTTCCATATTTAGAGTTTGAATTAAGTTGAAATGGGTTTAGAGTGTGTGTATGTGTGTGTGTGCACATGTGTGTAAGTTAGGGCTCCAGCCTCTCCCTTTCCTTGCTGGGTTTTCATCTCATCCCTCTTCCTCTCAACCTCACAGGTAAAGTTTCTTAGTTGCCTGGAGGTCTCAGCTCCCTCTGCCCACTGCTTACTAACCCAATAAGGCTTTCTGTTTTCCCTTTGGGTATCCAGTAAACTTCCTCATTTTCCTGGTGGGATCATTGGATTCCCTATGTCTAATTTAACCAGGTCAGAGATGCTACTTCAGTGGTTTTGACTTCAACAAAATTCCTTGAACTCTAATTTTTACCTTCTTTTGTATTTTTAGTCTTTTTGAATTTTCTAACATTTTTGTCAGAAACTCAGCTGCATATTTTAAAAGATACTTTGAAACTTTTCGCTTTTTTTGTTAGTGTTTGAATCAAAAGGACTTTTTTTTTCCCAGTGAAATATTTCTCCATATTGCCAGAAATGAAGTCTTACATTCACATTTCATTATTTTGAGTTCGGTTATATTTCTTCACCATTTCATTCTGATAGCTTAGGAGGAATTTCCTGATACTGTCTGCCAGGTGATAATTTATGCAAATAATGCAAAACCTGCTTGATAAATGCTGAAATACCATATAAAACTTTAATCACATTTACTAAGATTTTTCCTGTATGTCAGACACCTTGCTGGGTTCTTTGCATATGTTAACTTTACCCTTTGTACATCATTCATACATCAGCAAATGTACAAGGAAGAAGAATGGCTGATTTTTCCCCTTCATCCCCAGCTTTGTGGTGGTTGAGCTGGGATTTGAATGCAAATCCACCTGACTCTGAAATATGCTCTTTTCCATCATGCTTCAGTATTCAAAAAGATGTGTAAAATTCTTTGAGACATTTGCAAAGGAAACTTATTCCCCCAGCAGCAGAATATGCTGAGGAACACTCAGGTCTGAATGTTGGTGGAAATATGAATAAAAGTGGCCACAGCTATTTGGACAGATAATTATTTCCTGGTTTTGTTCATTAAGCACACCAATTTAATCACCTGCTAATAATATGTGGGAGGCATTTTGGATAATTCAGAATCATACATCTTAATTTTTTTATAGTAAACAAGACACCCAACCCACACACGAGAAAATAATTGGAAAGAGAGAAAAATATTTAAAGTGTAGGTGCCAGAGATGAACAGTGGCAATTCAAACAGTAACTCTCCCAATGGGAGATGGTTTTTTTCTGATCATGCCTAGGGAAGTCTGAGGGGCTTATAAACTGTTCCTAAAATAACTCATTTGCCAAAAAAAAAAGACAGCAAGATTCTCTGTCCCACCTTTTTTTCTTTCTTTCTCTTTTTTTTTTTTTTTTTGGTAAATTCTGGAAATCTCATGTATAGCACAGATATTATAATTAAAACCAAGGTACTGTGTATATGAAAACTGCGAGGAGAGCAGATCCAAGGTGTTCTTCACACAAATGCACAAAATAACTGCACTGAGGACTATGTTAATGGACTTGATTGTAGTATTCAGCACATAGCACACAATGTTTACATAAATCAAGACATCACATTGTACCATAAATACACAGGATTTCAATAATACATCACTAAAGTTGAAAAAATTAAAATAACCTAATTCTGTAATACCCACCAGCATAGGCTAATTTGATAAACCAATGTGGATCTTAAAAAATGGAAGTGGGGCTGGACTGATGGTTCAGCCGTCAAAGGGACTTGCTTGCAAAGCCTGATACCTGGGTTTGATTCCTCAGTAGCCACATCAAACCAGAAGGACAAAATGGAGCATACATCTGGATTTTGTTTGCGGTGGCAAGAGGCCCTGGTGTGCCCTTATTCTCCCCCTCTCTCTCCCTCTCTCTGTCTGCCTTTCTTTCTTTTCCTTCCTTCTCCCTTCATTCTTCCTTCCTTCCTTCCTTCCTTCCTTCCTTTCTTTCTTTCTCTATCTCTATCTCAAATAAATAAGTAAAAATGTGTTTTTTAAAAGGAAAGAATTGAAGTGATCAAAGAACTGCAGCTTTTATTGATATTTTACTAGATTCAGTAAAATCTCTGCTGAAGTTATCTTACTAAAATGAAAATTCATTACAGGAGTTCTATGAAGAATACACTTTCATGCTCAAAGGGCAGCTTCCTTTGTTGTTCTGACTGACATTTGGTTTTTCTGCTCAAGGACGCACTGTTCCATAGTAGAACTGAGGCTAGCATGTCCTCTGGCCCTCACCACACTCCCACCTCTTATTTCCCTTGACACTCACCATCTCTCCTCTGCTTTCCTTACTGTTGCTAAAATAAAAGGATGAATCACCTCACTGGTGTCAGAATGGAAAACTCATGTGGATTTTCCAAGCACTGAAGAGTGTACTGAGCACATGGTTGGAGCACCCTGGGGCTAATGGGAGACTTTCTGATGACGAGGAGCCGCTGCTGAGTCAGCTCAAGTGGAGACTGGAAGGCCAGAGAAGGCGCATCTGCTAGGGATTTGACCGTGGATCTTGTGTCCTTCTAACTAGATCTTGTTCAAAAACAAAAACACCAAAACAAAATACTCACCAGCCATCTTTAACTTACGGGATTGGGGGTATGGAAGAGTGTCTCCATTCTCCATGGACCTAAAGCTTTCTGCAGAGGGTGACTTTTAGCTAATGACTTTGACCATCAATCAATCATAAGATCTCTCGTTATTTTGATGTGTGTCCCAGGCTTGTGGAATATGGAAAAGATAAACAGGAGAATGGGACAGTTTTTTAATTACCTTAATGTAGAGATGGGTTGATAAAGGCTTGAGAAATCTCAATTTAGGGCTACTTGAGTCCCTTCTGATGAAAATGTGCTCTTGGAACAAATAAGGAACTCGTTTATCTGATCTATGACATATGGCAAATAGGACCGTCAGATTTTCCTGGGTATTAAATACCATGTGCTGCAGATGGGAAAGCTGATTGTATCTACATCAGAAAGGGCAAGTGCAGAGCTAGGCATAGGGTGCACATTAGGAATCCCAGCACTTGGGAGCCACAGGTAGGGGAGTGGTGATTTTTGAGGCCAGCTGGGCTAATAACAAGATCTCACAAAAGCAAAATAGAGGAGGGGAGGAGTTACACAGGGATGAGATGAGGAAAGAAGAAAGAAGGGAACGGAAGCTAAAGGAAGGAAAGACTTGAATTCACGTCTATTTGACTCAAATGAGTGTGTCGGAAGAGGCTTTCTGATGATCTTGAACAAGTTATAGTATCACTTTGAGCTTCTGTTTTCTCATCCTTAACATAGGCTTTCCACTGTTAATGGTCAAGGTAACTTCTGTTCATTGCAGTGCATGCATTCTCTTCTCGCTAGGTCCACAGCTAGACATAATTTCTTGGATTTTTTTCACAATTAACACTGGCCATGGGGTTGACTTTCAGAGAGCAGAATGGGTGTAGAAGTGATATAGGACATTTGGGTTGGAGTCTTCGTCTTCTTCACCATCCACATCTTTTTGCCAGCTGGTTGCAAAGAGTGATGAGGTCTCAAAGACCCGCGGAGCTTCAGTATAAAGGAGGCCTGGGACTTCGAGTCACCCCATGACAACAAACTAAACCAAACAAAACAATTAAGCACCAAGAATACTTGTATTTATTCTGTATGTGAGGGAAAAAAATTCTGTTGTATTATGCCGCTGATTTTGGGGGTTTAATTAATCACAGCTGGTACCATTACCTTCACTGATGGAAATATAATTTTACCTTGGTGAACACCTGAAATAGGTGGTGCTAATTTAGCATGTAGGCAGGACTCATGACAAAGGCAGCAACTGTAGCCTAGGAAATAATTCTGGTCATGTGATTGAAATGTTATCTGCAGGCTGGAGATATGGCTCAGAGGTTAAGGTGCATGCCTATAATGCCTAAGAATCTAAGTTTGACTCCCCAGTAACCACGTAACCAAGATGCACAAAGTGGCCCATGCATCTGGGGTTCATATACAGCAGCTGGAGGCCCTGGTGCACCCATCCCCTCTGTCTGTGTCTCTTCTCTTTATCTCTCTCTGCTTGCAAATTAATAAATGTGAATTTAAAAAAAAGAATTAAACGCCTTCCTGTTGACCCTGGACCTCTAGAGAATCAGAGTATATTTGTGCCTTTTATTTGTAGCAGACGATTACAAGAAAGAGATGAGCTCAGGAAAGGACTGACTTTTAAGAACAAAAGAATAAGGAAATAGGGGAGTGTAGAAACATGGGTATGTGGCTGGGAAGATTGCTCAGTGGTTAAACAGCTTACTGTGCATACCTGACATCTGGAGTTTGGGTCTCATGTGAAGCCAGTGTGAGCAGCTGCTGGTGTTCACAGTGGTGCAAAAGAATAAAAGAAAGTGATAAGAGACACCCTGATGGGAAATAGCCCGAGAGGTACAGTGTTTGCTGCAAAGCATGAGAACCTGACTTTGGATGCCCAGCACCCACATTCAAATAAGAGAAATATTATCTCAAACAAGGTGGAAAGTAAGGACTGACACATAGAAGTTGTTATCTAACCTCCACACACGCGCTGTGGAATTCAGATACTCATAGATATATGTACATACACACACACACACACACACACATACACATGTACATGATTGAAAAAGATGGGATATGGAACATGTTGCAAACTAAGTAATAAAATAGCAGCTAAATCCCAAAGTGAAAATAGAATTCTCAGAGTGGTTGTCAAGAAGTTCAGTGTTGTGTAGCCAAAGTAGTCCCCAATGGAGGAAGAAGAAAGTCTCAAAAGACTCAGGAAGGTCAGGGAGGATCCAAGTCCGGTGAAGTTGCAAGTCACAAGATTTACAAGGTCCCTCCTCAGGACGACAAGCATCAAATAATGCTGGGGAACAGCAGACCCTTCAGTGGAGTTGTAGGGAACCTGGGCAGAATCCTTCATGGATCCTGCTTTCTTGACTTGTCACTGCTGTGGGCTTTTCAAGTCAATCATGTTCCTGTAATTCACTGCTCTGTACTCATTGGTTCACCATGCTGGGCTTAGTTGGAATCCTTTCCTTGGTCTGTCATTGTGCCCCATCTAAGGTTAAAAAGATGTTTCCTCCCATCTCTCAGGAAATATCACACAACAGATCACAACAACAAAAGGCCTATAAAGCCAATAGAGCTTAACAACCAACCTTAGGTAAAGATTAGCATAAGGGTAACATTTTGTATTGAAGCCTATTGCCCCAGATGGCTACAGATTATCTAATATTATGACACGTAGACCTGGGGAAGCAGAGTGAAAGCACACTTACTTATGATTTCTGAAAAAGAATTTTTAGTCTTGTATGTGAAAATGACCAGTCAAAAGTTGATAAAAAAAACTGTATTAATTTGTCTGACATTTAAAACATATTACTATAAATTGAAATGCTGAACCAGCAAAAATGTATGATCTCAGGAGGCTGGAAATTTAAATGAAGATGTGGGTAGAAGAGATTTTTGCAGTGTGTGGAGAGGGGAGTGTATCAATTACTTTCTTGTTGCTTGGACAAAACACCTTACCAAAAGCAACTTATGCAAGAAAAGACTTAGTTTTGGTTTATAGTTCCAAGGGGGAAGAGTCTATCATGGTGGAGACAGCATGTTGGGATCAGTGATGCAGGCAGGGAGGAAGTGGTGAAAGACAGACAGCAAGCATGCTGGAATATCAAACCTCACACCCGTCCCCAGTGACACATGTCTTCCAGCAAAGCTCAACCTCCTAAAGGTTCCGCTGCCCTTCAGAACAGTGTCACCATCTAGGGATTAAGTGTTCTAATACCTGAATCTACGGGGAATATTTTACATTCAAACTACCACAGAAAGGATTGATTCAGGTGTCTTCTCTTGCTTATTAGTATCTTTACCTGTACAGGGTGTCTACCCTATATGTAAGTTTGTCTCTCAAGTTCTCTTTTTAATAGGGACACCTACTACATAGGGATAGAGCTCACTCTAATGACCTCAATTTAACTTTCTAAATATCCTGTCTCAGGGGCTAGGGAGATGGCTCAGTGGATAAATTGCATGCTGGGAAAGTATAAGGACTGGAATTCAAAGTCTCAAGGCCCATGGTAATGCTGGGCAGGTGTCGGGTCCTACCTGTAATCCCAGAATTCAGCAAACAGAGTGAGGGGATTTCTGGGGCAAGCTTGGTAGTAAGACCAGCTGAATTGGTGAGCACTGGTTTCTAGTGGGAGACTCTGCTTCGGTACACAAGGCATAGAGGAATTGAGGAAGACGCGATATCAACCTCTGGCCTCCAAAGGCATCACACTTACATGACATGTATGTGCATGTGCACGTGTGTGTGTGTGTGTGTGTGTGTGTACACACACACACACACACACACACAAGAGCCTATCTTAAAATTAAGTCAAGTTTTGGTGGTTAGAGTATCAACATATTATTTTTCAGGGGCATAATTTCATCTATAATGGCAACTTTTTGAGGAATTATATTGTCTAAAAACCATTTTTTTAGGGCCAGAGGAAGCTTTGTGTTTCACTTTCTAAGTGGAACTCTGTGAGCTTGTGAAGCACCAGGCACCTTCTTGTCTTCAATGTTAGAGGGCAGATGGCTGCTACTTTCAGTTCAGAGGTCAGCATGAGGAGTTCACTGAAGATCTAACGGGGAGGCCACTACATTCCCTCCATCCTGTACTCTTTGCTGTGGATTCTATAGCTCAGTGGAGAGTGAGTGTGTCTCTGAGAAGGAAGAAGAATAATCACAGATCTGCTGGGTAGAAAACTGTGTGGACAGGGTTTGCTTCCTATTGGCAGTCTAGGTATTTTCTTCTATGTTCCCAGCCCCCTTTTTTGTTAGTCAACTCATATGGGGTTTTGGGGTTCAGGAAAGAGTTCTGAGTTCACATCTGCTTTTATCCAAAGAATTGAATAAGACAGAGAAGGGTATTATTAAATTGCCACATTTATTGAGAGACATACGAAACCAAGGGTAGGAAAATGGATATACCCATGTTGTCTGAGAGCCCACGTGGTGGTGGAAGAAGCGTAAAAATGGAGTTAGGAAAGAAAAGAACACGTGAAAGGCTCCTGCCATGAGGGAGGCGAGAGGTGGTAAAACCCATGTAAGTGTCGGGGTCATGGGCTTTCTCCCCTCATCTCAATGGGCTGGCCAAAGACAGGGGGAAACTCACCAGAACCTGGAAACAGCCCAGAGAGAGAAAGGAGATGCCTCCCCTGGTATTTTATACCATCCTCCTGTGACAGGTGAGACAGAGAGACAGCTGATTGATTGGTCTGGCTCAGGAAGTTCCGGGGTATAAAGCTTGATCAACCACCATGGCAGGATTGGATTTGAATTCTAGTAAAGAAGACTTCCCACCATCCCCAGGGAGGGACTTGGGTTGATCATGAAAAACAGATCTAGGGAACTCCTTTCAGTAAGAGATAAAGAGAAGTCAGATTCTTCTCTGATTTCTAGCAAAGGCTTCAAGGGCAAATCCAAGGACATTCCTGCTTTGTACTTTTGGGGGCCCAGTCACCCTAAACTGCCCCACAACCACGAGTGCTTCAGCCAGTGGAATGTGAATGGAAGGTAAACCAGAGCTGTAAGATTTGAGAATAATGCCTTCCCACAAGCAATATGACTTTGTCCTAGGATATCTCGGAAATGAAAGGACCTTGGATTCCTGTGAAGGAAAGTTGCTTTGAACTATAATGTCTCTCTCTCTCTCTCTCTCTCTCTCTCTCTCTCTCTCTCTCTCTCTCTCTCTCTCTCTCTCTCTCTCTCTCTCTCTGTGTGTGTGTGTGTGTGTGTGTGTCTTTGTCTCTTTCTCTCCCTCCCTCTTTCTCTCCCAAAGCCTAACACATCCTAGACAAGCCCTCTATCCCTCTGCTAAATCCCCAGCCCCTTTGATCTGCAATCTGAAAGAGAAATAAAAGGCTGTTGTGTTAACTTGTTGAAATTTGGAGATTTCGTTGTTGAAGTAGCAGCATTTTTCTAGCTAGTAATTTCATCTGTTTCATGCTGGTTTTAAGACAAAAGATTTGAGTGAGTTTTTTAGGTTGCAATGCACTTGAAAATAAAATAGCTGGCCAGTTATTTGTCATACCAGGAATTTTTGATCTGCTTTGCATATTATTTACTCTTAAATATGAAAAAGAACAGTGCTATTCAGGGGCCTAATAACTGTTTGCAGCTGTATTTGACTTTTTTTCTTCTATTGAAAATTCAGCATAGCCCAAGGAAACACAGGATTAGAGAATTTTCAGATTGACAAGCTGGCAGCCATTAATGTCATCTGACAGCTGAGGAATGCAGGTTCAGAGAGGTTTAGTAAATTACCTAACTTCAAACCATTCCTTAGTGATAAACACTGTTTTTCAGCACAGCCTTTATTTCAAAGACTGTGCTTACAACTATCCAAAGCCTTATATGTCGGCTTTCACATATCATTATGATCTATAGTGCTAATCTTCGTCTGCTTGCTTTTGCATTCAGACAGAACCACACTCACACACTCCTCAGCCCCTTGCATGCTGTGTGGTCTGGAGGAAACCCTTCTGTGTCTCTGAGCTCTAGGCAACTGATTTGTTAAGTGGACAATAATAGAAGGTAATAAATAAATTATGCTGCACAAAATGCAAAACACATGCAGAAAGAAATGCTTTTTTTTTCTAAACAGAAAGTACTAAATTGTTATGATATTCACTTTTAGAAAAGGCAAGTTTCTGGTTATATGTAAACTACTCTGTGTTGAGACATGTGGAAAGGACACGGCATGTTATCGTGTATCTTTAATTTGTTGCAGAAAACTGGTACAGTAATAAAGGGTAGTCTCTGCATATTTCACGTTAATTGCAACTGAAGGGTTAGTAAAGGGTTAATTGCAGAAACTTTTCATAAATAATGCTAAAGAACACCGTATGAAAGAGAAGCAGGAGTTATCTCTGGTCTCTTTGAAAACAGGAATGAGCATGTGACTAAGAAACACGTGGTTTAGCATAAGAGACCCCATAATTCAGTTCTACAACCATATTAAATTGATGAGTCTCAAATTAGTTGAAGTAACAAGACATCAACACAGGCAGAATGTAAGTCTTCTTTGTAAACTGGATGACGTTAGGGATGAGGGTAAAAATCAAAGATCTATGTCAAATACTTCATACTGCACAAAGCACTCTTACATCTGCGACATCCTTTAGATCTTGTACAAGCCCAGAAAACGGCTTTGAGAATTTGTTTCAAATGACTAGTCCAAAGTGACCTAGAGCTGGGAAGTTCAGAATTGATTCCAAGAATCCCACATGATTTCCATTCATAACACACTGGAGGTTAGAAAACTCCAATAAGATACAGATTTGGGCAGTAGTTGAAGCCAGGCCTGGGGGCAAAGGAAAGCCCCTGAAAAAGAGCTGCTTGTTAGCAAGAGAACTCTAGCCAAAAGTACTTGACTCCTTACCAAGTAGCTATGGACAGAAACTGTGGGATGTAACTTTATTCAGGAGGAGAATAGCCAGTGTGCTTCTTGCATGAATAGCTTCCTAGTATATCACCTGTCTGTGCCCTTCCTCTTCAACATTACATTTGAATATTAGAACGAAATGTTTTTAAGATAATTTCTATTGCCTACAGCTCTTCTTTTCTGGGTGCCTCATTGCTGCTCAGCCATATTTATTTTATTTTTTTGCTCAGCAATCTTGATGTTGGGTAAGATATTATTTCTCTCATATACTTTAACACACTAGGATGCACACACCTGCGCATGCCTGCGCACACGCGGACACACACACACACACACACACACACACACACACACACACACACACTCACACACTTGCATTTCTTCTGCCTCTAATAGCCTTTCCTATCTAATTGTTTGATTGATGAAAGGTTGATGTGAAGAAAACCTAATCTATTTTCCCAGATCCTGTTAAGTTAGATATTTTCCCTCTCGGCTCAGTTCCTGTGACATCATTTATTCATCTGTAATAAACACACAGCATCCTCTATCCATTTGTCTGCCTTTTCTTGCTTTTGGTATGAAAAAAAAATTATTGGTATCTTAGACAATTTTGAGACAAAAAATTTATTTAGAATGAAGATGAAAGCCCAAGTTAAACACTCAAAAACCTGATATACCATGAGCCAAAATACATTTTTCCTCTACTTTATAAGTTGTTTATTTGGGGTATTTTTTTAAGTGACGGAAACAGACTAATCTAATGAATTCTACACATCTGGGGAGTTTTAGCAAGCCCAGAATTCCACAAGACTCATGGGCAGCAGATTTCTGAAGAGGCAGCTCAGAGGCACTGTTGACTCAGCCCTGGACAAGAAGCCCTTGAAAAGGTCTTCCTGGCAGGGTCATGAACATGCAGATAGATATTTAATTTAATTTAATGTTTTGCCTGTGTGCAGGTGTGTGGAGAACTGAGACTGACATTGGGGATTTTCCCTCAAACACTCTCCATCTTATTTTGTGAGACAGGATCTCTTGCTGGACCTCAACCCTGAAGCAGGAAGGTCTTTGGAATGATGACTCCACCACCAGTATGAGTGGAAGAGAGGAGGTTATTCTCAAACCCAGGAACCGCAGCTGAGCTAGCTCTCAAACGACTGTGGCCCTGAACCCAATTTGTAGGTTCCTTATATATTATTTAACAAGGCAAAAGGGTGGGGTTTTTAGGCAAGCAAAGTGGGGGCATTCCAGAAGCAGATGTGTACTGTTTACAAGGCAGAGGTTGACAATGAGGGGAGCAGGGCTGATTAAATTGGGAAATAAATTTTAAACAATTTAAAAAATACTTTTCAGGGCTGGAGAGATGGCTCAGCGGTTAAGGCACTTGCCTCCAGTGCCTAAGGCCCCGGGTTCAATTCCCCAGGACCCACAGAAGCCAGACCCACAAGGTGGTGGCCCTGGTGCTCGCTCTCTCTCTCTCTCTCTCTCTCTCTCTCTCTCTCTCTCTCTCTCTCTCTCTCTCTCTCTGTATCTTTCTGCTTGAAAATGAATAAATAAAATAAAATACTTTTCAAAATGCTGAATACCTGGCTGTTGTGTAGTCGGGCCACCAGCACCATAGATGCCAGGTTACCATCTACTTTCGTTTCCTCCTTCCAAACATGCTGAGGGCCAGGCAGCCCCTCACCCCCCCCCTCCAGCCATTCCTGGGATTTTCCAGTCCCTGGGCCACAGAAGAGGCTAGATGTACTTTAACATTTAGCAATGATACTTTAACAATTGGTCTATTCTACCTCAGTTCAGCTCCCAAGCAGTCTGAAATCACAATGACTCAATAGATGATGATGTTAACATTCAGTCTTTCCTACTGCAATCCCACCACTTCCATTAGACTAGCTAGACAAGGAGGCCCTGCTATCCTCTTGGTTCCACCTTCCTAGTGCTAGGATGATAGGCTTGTGCTGCCATGCTTAGCATTTTATGTGAGTTCTAAGGACTCTACTCCATGTCCTCCTGCCCGCATGGCCAAAATTTTGCCCACTCAAACCATCTCCCCAGCCCCAGTATAAAGATTTTAATGGGTTCATATTATTTTCTATTCTTTTCATTTTTTGCAGGCCTCCAGTGCTGTGCCTTAGCTCAGACATTGGCTCTTTTTGGTAAGCTCCTCCTTGTGGAGTTCATCCATTGCAGCATTCATCATTCTCAAGGCTCAGGTCACCACCTCCATTAGTCTTACCCCCATTCCTGCACAAATAAATCCTCCTTTTCTTCCTTAAGCAGCTTTCTTCCCTATGCATGGCAGCCCCGTTCTGCTGTAGTTCACTCTCAAGTGACTGTCAGTGAAACTACCTTTGCAGGAAGAGATTCTGCACCATTCATTTTAGGATCCTCTACATGCCCAGCGTGGATAATTACTTAGCTAAATCCTCCAAAGCCTATGTAATTAAATAGTTGCCCAATAAATGTTGCGGCAATTATTCCCTTGGGCTATTATAATAGTTCTTTATTAAATAAACAGAGGAACTTAAGTATATATTGAAATAAGTGAAATAATTCAATGTGGGTTTCAAAACCATAGAGATAAAATTCAATAAGTACCTTATTCATGTTAAGTTAATTGATACTAACTTTTACCCTCAAAACAATTCTGTGAACAGTGGGAGGAAAAACTATAGCAAATGACAGATATAATTGAATCCATTCAACCACAGAACTAAGACTACAATAAACTTGAGAATTATGATTACAGAACACCAACGATTATTCTATAAATAATATAAGGACAACTGGGTAGCCATCTGGAAACAGTAATGATGATAGTTCTTTCACAACTTACAATAAAATAAATTAGAGATAGATCCCAGACTTAGACATAGAAAGTAAAACTTTGTACTAGAAGAAAACATTACTGAACTAAAAATAAATCTTGGGGTAGAAAGGGCTTTATAAGTAAAAACATCCATAAATCATTACTTTTACTCTATGAACAAATAAAAAATGGGAAAATATTGCATAGACATTATAGATAATGTGTCCTTAATATAGCTTCTATATATTACTAAGAAAAGACCTATGATGCAGTAGATTATTGAGATTTTATGATAGAGAAATCTATAAATATGTCTGAAACATAGAAACATATTCAACTTTCTTGATAAGAAAAATACAAGTCGACATTATTACATGGTAAAGATAAAAGTTTGATAACATGTTAATGTGTGAGGCAATACTCTAATAGATTATTGGTGGTAGTTTAAACATATACTCATGAAGTAAAATTTGGTAAATCAAATTACAAAAAATTCAAAATCAAAATCAAAATATCAAAATGAAAAGTGAACGTGCCATTTGTCTCAATAATCAATTTTTCTCATGGAATTAGAATTTCACCTTACTCATAGATTTTTCCAAAGGTCATACCCACATATAAGGCTCTTAATTACATTATCTTTATTATGGAATTATAGAAGATTATAAATTTATAATGTTGATTATAATATCAATAATATGCATCCATAATAAAGAATGAGGCAGTTTAATGTTACAGTATGGAAAAATCTCTAAGAGTCAGGGAATAAGCTAATGGATATTGTGTTTCCATTTGTACAAAAATCAAAACATATAACTACATGCTTTATGTAGTAGTTGCCTTCTCCTTGCTAGGAATACTGGACCTGAAGTAGCTATGGGAGGAAAGGATGTATTATGGATGACAGTTTGGGGGCAAGTTTCATCATGGCTGGTAAAAGCGTGGCAGAGCAGGCAGCTGTGGCATTGCATTGTGTCACAGCAGCATGAAGGAAGCAGCAAGAGTGAACTAGCTAGCCTTGGCAAATGCACTGACATCCCAAGGTGTGCTCCAGTGACACACCTCCTCCAGCAAGGCTCCACCTCCCCAAAGCCCCTCAACTCTCCCAAATTGCCACCAACTGGGGACCAAGTATTTAAAACACATAAGGTGGGACTGGATAGATGGCTTAGTGGTTAAAGATGCTTGCTTGCAAAGTTTAGCTGCCCAGGATCCATTCTCCAGGACCTACATAAAGCCAGGACACAAAGTGTGCATGCATCTGTAGTTTATTTGTTGTGGTAGGAGATGTTGGGCCCATCCTATTCCTCCCTCTCTCTCTCTATCTCTCTATCTCAAATAAATAAATAAAATATTTTTGAAAATAAAACATATAAGGCTTTGGGGACATTTTACATTCAAACTACCACATTGTATTAGTTATTCTCTCATTGCTGTGGAAAACATCTGACACAAGCAACTCAAGGAAGGGTTTGTTTTGGATCTGGTTTCAGAGGACAGCCTGCCATGGTGGAGAAGTCACGGCACCAGGAGCATTGGCAGCTGGTCATAAGCAGTCAGCAGTCAAGAAGCCAACAGATGGGAATGGTGCTCATCAGCTCCCTTTTTCCTTTTTGCTCAGTCCAGCATCCTCAGCCTGCGGGATGGCACCACCCATGTTCATGATGAATCTTCTCTGAAAACACCTTCATAGCTCACGGATGTATTTTTATGGGGATTCTAAATCTAGCCATTTTGAGATTCAAGATCAATCATCACACATGTTTATAGAAAGGAAAATTATTCCAAAAAGAAATCCAATCATACCGGAGGGGTCTCCATATAGTGGACAATAAGGTAGAAGATCAGAACTGTTCTAAATCCCCTTCAGTCATAGCTATTATCAAAGGGATAGATTTAAATCCAAGTCAACTGACACAAATTTTGCTTTTCTCCCTACCTAGGATGCCACAATTTTAGGTGAGCAATAGGAATTCAGAGACAAGAGGGGTGGCTCTCACCCTGGAAGAATTCAGAATGATGAAGGGAGACAGATAATTGCAGTTACATAGAAGCTAAATGACTGCTCTAAACTCAGGGTTCTGTAGGGTCACCCATGAGTCAGAATGCTGGGAAGAGATGCACAGACTAATGCTTGAGTTGTATGTTGGAAAGAGAAT
Organism: Zapus hudsonius; assembly: GCA_004024765.1. Classification (NCBI taxonomy): domain Eukaryota; kingdom Metazoa; phylum Chordata; class Mammalia; order Rodentia; family Dipodidae; genus Zapus; species Zapus hudsonius. The sequence goes on along the minus strand of PVHP010020104.1, from coordinate 15,898 downwards.
CCATCACATTACAAAGAGGTGATCAGGTTAAGGAGTCAAGAGAATCAGCTTGCCCAAGGGTCGGAATGAATGAGTGGACACATCTGGAGATTCTTAGTGAATATCTATTAGCTCTTGGACAGGGGGTGATGTCCACTTCAGACAGGTTCTACAGTCTTGTTGTCTTTTCCTAGAGAGGGAAGATCGGGTGCTCTCATGATAGTAAATGCTGTCCTGTTCTAGAAAGGAAATAATAAAGAAGGCCATGGCACTGAATTGACCAGGTGGTCACAGACAACATTCTCTATGGGCCAGGTCAGCTGTCTCTGAGGAGGACATTTGGGCAGTGTCATAGTCAGCCACATGCTGCTGGGATGAATCTCCAAACCACGCAGAATTATGGGAGGAAAATATTTATTGAACAGATCCAGGGGAAGTTAAGGAAAGGCTGGCCCCCTTTCACAGAAGCAAGCAGAGACAGAGACAGAAGCCCAGCACCAGCACCAAGCAAGCACACTGTAACACACTGTGATTCACAAAATGAAGATCAGGGTTCAGCTCTTCTTTTGCATATCTATCCTTACTATTTTACATCCAAATTAGAAAGGGTCAGTCCCCAGGAGGCTAGGCCAAAGTGGCACTTCCTCCAGCCAGAAGCCTGGAGACAATAATTTTAATTCATCCATAATTCTTTTGGGGGACATTATTCAAACTACCACAGGCAGAGATATGGACCAGGAGAAAATCTATCAGGCAAAGGATGAGTGGGAGGGATTCCAGGCAATCAAGACAGAAGGGAAAGACTGGCCTAAGCCTGTTTTATTCAAGGACAGCCTGTCTTCAGACCATCTTGCCATATTCAGAGAAAACACTAGGAAATTAATCACAGGCAAGATTAAAAAGGTGGATGCTATGGTTTGAAAATGAACTGCCCCGTCCCCAGGTTCATGTGTTTGGATACTTGGCCCCTGGTAGTAGTTCTGTTTGGGGAGGTAGTACAATCCTGAGGAAGTGGAGCCTATGGGAACGGGTCTTGAGGATAATAGCTAGGTTTACTAGCCTCGAATTCTCCGCTTGCTGACAGGCTGTGATCTGAATAGCCACTATACACTCCCATCAACATAGAATGAGCTACTGTTGTCACCAAGCCTCCCCTACACGATGGAACATCCCCTGAACCACGACACAATATAAATCCTTTCTGTAAGTTTCTTGTTATTCTGTTAACAACAAGAAAGGTAACTTATACAGTGGGCAAAAGCCAGATTGTGTTGGGGGTTGGATGTTGTTCTCAGTGTTGCAAGAAGCTATTAGGAGGAAGGGAGAGTTAAGCTCTGATTTATGCTTTTAGAAAATCACACTGGAGATGGGCCATGGAACCACACTGAAGGCAGAAGATCCGTGCAGGAGTCTGCACTGAAGGCAGAGGACCCATTCAGGTGTCTGCTCAGTAACCCAGGAAAGGGATGGTGACTTCTTAGCTGCTCTTGCAGGGCTGGAGAAAAGAACAAAAATCAGGATGCGTTTCAGGACTACAATCTTCAGACCATAGTTGGAACATGGGCAAGACGAGGGGGATCCTAGGTGATAGCTTGTGGCATCCGGTTCAGCAGCTGATGACTTGGCATTGACCAGACATGGTGGTACAGCCTCTAATCCTAGCACTCAAGGAGGCAGAGGTAAGAGGATTGATATGAGTCTGTGACTTTCAGGAGAGTCTAAGCTAAAGTGAGATCCTACCTAGAAATAATAATATTGTTTACATGTAATCAATATAAAATTACAAATTCCATGTTTTATTTTGATTTTTATGGATGTGAGGGGGATCTGGCTGTGACATCTGCCACCCCATTGATCGCCAGGGTTGATTCGGCTGATCTGGCTGGCTAGGCGGGTGTCCCTTTCCTCCCTCACCACTCCACGTGCATCCCTCCCAAAGCTGCGCTCTCCGTTGAAGAGGACGACCTTCCCCGAAGAGGAGGACCGGTCTTCAGTCAACGGTATACGAGTAGCTGCACTCCCCTGCTAGAACCGCCAAACAAGCTCTCAAGGTCTATTTTGATTTTTACACTAAATCTCCAAAACCCAGTATATAGTACAGCATATCTTAACCCCACCACCCACATTTAGATAACTCAGTAACCTCCAGAGTTCAAAGTAGCCACACAGCCCAACATAGGACCAGCATTTCTGTGTTGTACCAATGAGAATTCAACGAAAAGAGACAAGGATCATTGCATCTTGTAGATGACCATAGAATTGCACCAGATACAGCAAACCCAAAAGATCCAGGAGTTGATCATGATGCAGAGAAAAAGGAATTTTGCATTTCTCAATTTAGACTATTTCCGGACTCTGCAAACTCTTACTCCATCTTCCTTCTAGGTTCTGTATTTCCTTCTCTCCTGGAAATGGATAGAATTGGTACAGGAGGGTGGATCACAGTATTCAGAACCAAGTATACCTTTGTGACTGCAGCTCTACAGGCTGCAGTTTCTCTCTGTAGGTGACTGCATAACCCGCAGCCAGGTGGCAATTATTCTTCTGCAAAAACATTAGTATGAAAGGTACATACTTGGGTTAGTGACCTGGTTAAACAAGTGAGTGTTTGCTGGTTATCTGTGAAGCCCCGAGATTCCAGAGTTTGATTCCCTGGCACCTAAGGAGTGCCCATGTGTGCCTATAATTCTAATCCTGTGGTGTGCAGAGACTGGAGAAATCCCTGGGGCCCATTGACTAAAAGCCCAGGCCGAGAGGGTGTGTGTCTCAAGGAAATACGCAGAAGGGTAATAGAGGACAAACTGGACATTCTCCTTGGCCTCCATGCGTGTGTGTGCATCAGTGCACATCTGTACGCATGCCACACATGAGACAATATCGTGTGCTTGTGCACACACGAATATACACTAAGAGTGCAACTCTAGGCATCGTCAGACTTCGGGAGAGTTGTTCCAACTTTCTCTTATCTCCACAGAGCAAATCCACAGCGTGGGTTTTCAAAGATCTCCCTGAATAAGAAAGAAGATTGCTCTCTTTCCAACATGAATAATGTTTATACTTACATGTAGGTCAGAGTCAGCCAAACAGCTCTTGTGTCTGAAATCTATTTCAGACTTGGCTGTCATGACAACCATGAGATTTGACTCAGGTGTCTTCTACCTCCTGACACACAGGCTGGGCTCTAATTCTGAGGAAGGGCACTTAGCCACTGTCCTGAATGACTCAGGTCTCTTGTCTTGGCAGGGTGCTGACCTAACCGACTACAAGAAGACACCAAGGGACCCTTGCTTGTGGGTCCTTATTATGATTTAGATGAGAAGAGGCATGGTTTGTTTACTAATGGGCTGAGTTTCTGTCGGACTTCATGAGGAAAGAGAACTGGGGAAGAATGAACTGAATCCTCCAAGACATGCTTGATCCTTGAACCTGGACTTGATATTTCGGTCTGCTGGACTCTCATTCCTGCCCAAGGGATCGGGTTTTGAAGTAAGGCCCAGAGAGGGAGGTGCTGGGCCAGCTCCTACTAGCAATCAAAATAGCCCCTCTCTACTTCAGTTCAGCCCTTGGAAGCCTGTGGGTGGAAGATGCCCTACCTTGCTGTGCTCTGCAGAATATGACCTGGGGATCACCTGTTTTGGTGGCTCTGGCATCATCTGAGAATCACGTGAGATCCTGACCACCTGGTACATACAATCTTATCTCCACTAGCTCACCTTGTCTAGATGGACAGAGTCACCGAAGTCAGGACATTTGTGGCTTTTGATGTCCCCAGGTGATGGCCACATGTAGACAAGGCAGAGACTTAGGGGCATAGAATGAGTTGGGGGAAGCCTGTTGTATCATAGCTATTTGACAAATGCATGTTTTACTCTCATAAAGTGTATACTCACATGCATTTATTTTTTATTAAGCTTATTTTTTCACATGTGTATGTGGTATATGTGCATGTGTGTATGACTGTTGGTAAGTGTGTGGATGGACATGCATGTGCATGTATGTGGAGGCCAGAGGCTGATGTCAGCGTCTTCTGCTATAGCTCTCCCCTTTATTTAACGAAGCAGGGTTTCCTGTGTGAGCAAGGCTCACGGATTCAGCTGGTCTAGCTAGCCAGCTTGCCCAAGGCATCTCCTGTCCCTGTCTCCAGAGTTCTGGCCTAGCAGGAGGGCATTCACATGGGTGCTCTGGTCCTCAACATTGTGCAGCCCCCACATATTCTATTTACTAAACTAAAGCAGTGATCATGGTTTGCCTTTTGTTTTAAAAAGTACTACAGACTTCAAAGTGCTTTTGTTTGTGTGAGCTACAGACATGGATATATTTTAGAAAGTAAAGCTAATTACTTTCCAATTCAAAAATACTTAAGCACATGTCTTCACGAGAGGTCATGAATCCTTTAGAAGAGCACACCATGAAAATCAGAGAGAATGAAGCAATTTGCCTTGGCAAATTGGCAGCGATTAGAACTCACGGATTCCCAGAAAAGGGACCTGGGAGCTCAGGTTTTCTCCGTCTTTCTACTCATGTTGATGCTGTGTGAATTGCAGACACGCCCGCTGAACACTGGACACTGGCCTTTGCAGAAGAAATGGAATGATTCAGTCCACGATCCTGGACAGGCACAGAGGAAGAGAACATTATGAGCCAGGCGCTTTCCTTCTCTTGGGCCATCGTCTCTCATGTGGGTTGGATTTTGTCTCAGTTGCATCTCACTATGTTATGTAGTTTAGGCTGGTTTCAAACTCCTGAGCTCAAGGAACCTCCTGCCTCAGGCTCCTGAGGGACTGGGATACCAGGTGTGCACGACCATGTCTGGCTCACCTCACATCTGTATCATAGTTACAGTTTGGGTAAGCCAGGCAATATTAGGTTATTGATTTTGCACAGTAATAACTGAAGGTTGTTGACAGAATGTTGTTATGCTACAGACGTGTACTTTCACTGAGGGAACCCTCAGATTCTCATAGTCTTCTAAGTTACAAGTTAGCATGAGCCCAGTTTTATAGATGAAGTATCAGAATCTAGCAGAGTGAAAACCTTGGTCCCATGATGTTTAGGTGATAACAGAGAGGGTGAGTGCTTTCTGGCGTGGTGAGTGTAAGCACTCTTGGGCCCTTTCTTTTCCAAGTGAAATGAAGACAAAAATAAGAGACAGGCAGACAAAGAATTAGAATTATCAGCAATGAATACTCTATAAAAAATATCCATGTATTCTAGCATCTGCTTCAGGTGTTTCATATCTACCCCCTCCTTAATTTATTGTCTTAGTTATGAAGTTGTCAAGGGCTTGGGGAGACTATTGATTAGCAAAGACAATCTTCCATTTTTACAGACTAGACCATTTAAACTGACAAGGAAGATTTTCATAGGATGCCATCATCATTAGTGACAAAAAGTGTGCTGGGCCCCTGATGCAATCTGAGCCTTGTTTATTTTTTTTAACAATACAGTAGGCTGTTAAGATCTCAGTTTGTAAGAGGAGTCAGCCGCAGATATCAGCACATTGAAGGTAGGTGACAGAATTTCAGTATAAAAGAAAAGTATATGTCTCTTAAAGCTGTATGGAAGAGAAACAGAGAAACAGAAGGGCATGCTGAAGTGAGTGAGTGTCATCAGTTTCACTCCCTCAAATACCTCTTGGAACTGCTTTTTGGATTGGCATCACTGTGAGCTTTAGAAGGAGTCAGTTTCTCATGGTGGGTAGCAAGGTGCAGAGTAAACATCTTCAATACAAACTGGATGTTAGAATCTCATCAAAAGGAAATAAATAGACAAGGAAGGGAGGGAAGGAGGGAGGAAGGGAGATGTGTAGGGAGGGGACAATAGGATGTGAAAGGACAAAACAGAAGAGAAGAGGAGAGGAGGAGAAGAGGAGAGGAAGAAAAAAGAGAGAGGAAGATTAAGAATTTTGCCTCCCCACTAGATTTTCTGATCCACTGCTCCTAAGAGTTACAGTTAAGAAAGCTCTCAAGGTAGCCAGTTTTTCTTTTTTTCTTCCCATAATTCCCAATCCTATGGACAAATCCAGTATGCACACTGAGGAAGGACCTCAGTGGGTAGGGGACAAAGAGGAGGGAAATGGAGACACATTCAAAAAACTTGATCATACAATGTATATACTTACTCATATTAAAGATATTAAAATTTTTAAAAGCTCTCTGGTTGAGGATATGTGTACAGAGGAGAAATGAGTGAATTAGGGTATAGAATTCCTGTACCTCTTTCCAGATCCTATTCCATATGTGAATAAAGACAAGCCACTCCCTCCAAGTTTCCTCTCCATAAAGAAAACATTTCATATGGAAAGGTCCATAGGACAAGCATAAAACCTGGCACAGGAGAGCTCACCTGCCATTCCCATGGGTGTGCAGAGCACGAGAGCCCACTGCTCTGTGGATGAGTCCCCTTTGCTTCTGTGGATGGAATCCGTGAGGCCAGTGTCCACACTGTCCTGGCCCCGCCTCATTTGTAACTCAACATCAACAGCAACAATGACAACAAAATATCCCTGAACTTGAGTGGCATCATACAGTTGCTTTGCACTGCTGCTCACTAGAGGCAAACCTGAGTCCCTGCCCATTGAGATCTGTCATCTGCCTTTTCTGTGACCTCACCTCTCTCCTCGTCAGCTTTGCTTTGCATTATCCATAGCACCAACACTGCTTGTATCCCCCTGTCATTTTGTTATTGAATGTTTTTAAATAATATTTTCTTTATTTATTTGTAAGCAGAGATACAGACAGGGAGACAGAGAGAGAATGAACACATCAGGTCCTCCAGCCACTGTAAACAAACTCTAGATGCATGTGCCACTTTGCTCCACTGGCTTATGTGGGTACTAGGGAATTGAACCCCGGTCCTTAGGCTCTGGTGACAAGCACCTTAACCACTGAGCAACTTCTCTAGCCCCGTGTCATTTCTTTTTTATTGTCAAGGGAAGAGTTCTTTCATCTAGGTGACTGAGAATGTGGAACATGCACTGTTTAGTGGCTGGACTTTTCCTCATGTCTCACAGGCCACTACAGGGTGGACCTAGAGGTTACAAACTAGCTCTGGTTTCTGCCTCCTGATCTGTTGAGAAATGAGCAAACTGTGCGATTCTTCTGCCACACAAGCCACCTGCATCATGTCATTCCACCATGATGGACTGTTTCCTCTCTGACTGTGAGCCAAGATATATTTTTTCCTCCCTTAAATTTCTTATTTTGGTTAGAGATTTGGTTTCAGTGTTGAAACTGTAACTAATTCAAAGGGAGCATTGGGCCCCGGGCCCCTGCTCACTCCCTGCTCTCTGACAGCCATGAGGTGAGCAGCCCTGTTCCACCATATCCTCCTTGCCACGGTGCTTTCCCGCATCAGATCCAAAACCATAAACCCAGACCTCTGAAACCCAGAGCCAAAAGAAATCTTCCTGGATTTTTTTGTTGATTTTCCTCAAGTATTTTGTCATAGTCACAGAAATATACCACAATTCTCTTACAGGAATGTAATTTACATAGCTGATTGGCCACTTGCAAAGATGATGGTCTTGCTGGGCATGGTGACACACACCTTTCATCCCAGCACTCGGGAGGCAAGGATGGGAGGATCACCATGAGTTCGAGGCCACCCTGAGACTACATAGTGAATTCCAGGTCAGCCTGGGCTAGAGTGAGACCCAACCTCAAAAAACCAAAAAAAAAAAAAAAAAAAAAAAAAGACGATGGTCTTAACTTTTCTCTCTGTCATAATTACATGGATCTATAGGCATATAATCCTACCTAACTTCTTAAACTGAAGACACAGAATAGGAGTGAATGGTACAAAGGAAACCCTCAAGCCATGTCTTCCCCCTTCCATAGTCAAATAGGATTCTTTAATAAGAATACCTAGTGTGTTTAAGTCACAATTTATTATTTATTTATTATTTTTTATATTTGAAAGAGAGAAAAAGAGAGAGAGAGAGGATATGTGTGTGTGTGTGTGTGTGTGTGTGTGTGTGTGTGTGTGTGTGCACCAGTCTTCAACCACTGCAAACACATGTGTCACTTTGTGCATCTGGCTTTAACATGGGTACTGAGGAAGAGAACTCAGATTTTCAGGCTTTGAGAGCAAGCACCTTTAACTACTGAGCCATTTCTCCAGCCCAGAATTTTATTTATGATAGGGTGTTAAATAATTTTGGTCTCCACTACTTATGGCCGGTGGACACTTCAGGTTACTGTTTGTCTTTCTCCATTGCTTCTGCTCTTCTCTTGATGGATCTGAACAAGGAGGATGGAATCCCGAGCCTCCTGTCTTTGTCAAGTTGAATTTGAGTCACAGATGCCACGTCACAGTGGAGAGCAGCTCCTCTGTGTCCCCCTGAGTCCCTTGGGAATTTTGTCTCAAGAGGAGACAGAGGGCTGGAGAGATGGCTCAGCCATTGAACTTGTTTCCCAGGCAAGTATAAGAGCCTGAGCAGGCCGGAAATTGCTGAAGTTTGAGTCTCTAGAACCCACATAAACAGCTGGGTGTGGCCACATATGCCTGTAATTGCAGGACTGAAAGGGAATCAGAGACCAGCCTTACCAGAAAACAGCAAGCTCCAATGTCAGTAAGAGCCAGAGGAGCAATGGAGGGGGACCACATGTTCTGCTCTGGCACATAGAACTTGCACACATCATAGCACACACACATGCATGCACACACAGGCACACACACACACACACACACACACACACACACCACATGCACACATAATCAAAACGAAAAAATAAATAAAAGTGGGGGGGGGGAGAGGGGACAGGTTTCTGGAACAATTGCAAAGTTATAGCTACAGTAGTGGGATTCAGTTGTTCTGGGATGGGTTTGTACCAGCTCCTTCCCAACCACTAATATAGGGACATGATTTGGTGAGCTGTTTACAAGAGTGAACACATCATTTGGTCTCTGAGCCTCAGTTTCTCCTACTGAAAACAAGTGAAGTGAAAATTCCCTTTAGAATTTAGTTCTAGTTAATGTTTTCTTCTTTTTCCTTTTGAGAATTTTATATTAAACTTATGGAACACAGCCACCAGAATGAATTTCAGCTTTGGCAACGTTTTATTGGTTGTTGTTTTTTTAAAAAAAAAAAATATATATATATATATTGACCATAATGAGTGACATTATTTAGTGGGCAAACAATGAGTTGTTATCCCCAATTCCCCAATGCCCCCCTCCCCATCCCCAATCAGCTGGATATCCTCTTCCATGGGTCGTCTGGATCAGTCCTTGTGGCAAGGGACCATGGATAGCCTAGTACTCAGCCTGGTTCTCCTGTCCCAAGTGTGTTGTTACTGAGTTGTTGGTGAAACCCCTAACTCAGAAAGCTTTCTGTTAATGTCTCCTGAAACTGTAAATATTAGTTTAAAGATGCCTGACAAGTAACCTATTCTAGTGTGCTTTCTCAGACATAGAAGACACAGCACAGCATTAGGCTTACTAAGCCCTTAATGTAATAAGTGTCCAGGTGAGCTTAAGGAAAAGAAAATAGTTCCAAAACTTAATCACCAGGCACTTTTGAAAGTAATTTCATTGTATAACTTGTTTACAATGCTTGTGTGATTTGCTGTGTCTTGTTTTAGAAAAGTGGGTTCCAGAGAGGTGAAGTAATTTTGCCAACATCACACAGCATACAAAGGGTTAAATGTGCTTTTGTAGGAAAAACAATTTACCTGGTGTGGGATTCCCCCCCCCCATCATTCTGAAATAAAGAGAATCTTGGTTGAAGCTCTTCTTCATCGCTTGGTGACCTTGAAGGCATTTCATGAATCCCTTCTCTCCACAGAAAGCACATGTAAAGGAGATGAGATGTGTAACCGACAAGCTGTCATCCCTGTGAATGGGAACTATGACATGTGGAAATGGGGTTTGTAAGAATCCCCATGGTGAACAGAGTTCATTGTGTTAAAATATCAGACACTTTGATTAATATAGGAACTGTAAGTCAGAGATATCTCTTCATGTATTTTGTCTACCCCCGCACTTATTTTCTCACTTGCTAGCTCTATGGCCTTGAATAGGTTACTTATCTTTATGTTTTCATCCATCAAAGATTAGTCATATCCTCTACAAAAAAGAGGAAACCCAAGCAGCTACCAAACTTGGACTGAGTCCCCAGTGAACAATACTTTAGGAGGAAGGGTGAACCACACTTGGAGTCTGATATGAGTTTCATTGTAAATGACCTCCAGTTTTCTATATGATTATGATGTTTTGTCAGGGCTTCCAAGACAATGCATCAAAGATTGGGTGGCTAATTAGGAGAAATTTATTTTCTCACGTTTCTGGAGGATAAGAATCCAAGATCAAGGTTTCTGCAACACTGGTTTTCTCTGTGGTCTCTCTTACTGTTTTATAGAAGATCGCCTGCTCTTTGTTGCTAATTTGGTCTTTCTCTTTGGGTATATGTGTCCTAAAATCCTGCTCTTATGAAGACAACTATGATATTGGACCTGACTCGACCCATATCACATTTTATATTTATTTTATGTTAAGAGACACTTTGAGGCCTTATCCTTCAAAACAGACACATTCTGAGATCCTAGGGATTCTAGCTTCAGTATATGGAAAAACCCAGACAGGAATCTAGAGTCATCCTTGTCTCTAGATATTTCCTGGAGAGAAATAATATTGCCTTGAGCCTCAAATAATTTTTATAAAATTTTTATATACAGTTGTATCTCCATGGCCACAGGTGCCACCTTCATGGACTCAACCAATTGCAGATCAAGATTATTTTTAAATGTATTTCTCATGAACATGAACAGAATGCTTTCTTTGTTGTTATTCCCTAAGCCATATAGCAAAAGACTATTTATATGACATTTATATTGCATTAGGTCTTGTCTTTCCAGGATTTAAAGTATATAGGAGTATGTTCATAGGATCTATGCAAGTACTACATATTTTTATGGAAAGGACATCAACATCTGGTACCTGCTAGAGTCCTGCCAATTCAGAAATGTGTATCTCAGGTAACCTATACTGATATCCGATGGAGTCCTGAAAACAATCCTCCATAAATACTATGGGTGACTCCATAATCTTTAGAGTTTAATAAGAAACAGTAAAGTAGATTAAAAACAACATGAATTTTAAAACAGGAAATTGAAATAAGGAACTTGAAAATAAAGTCATCAGCTATGGGTTTAGATTAACAATGTATATTATATTATATATATTAACAATTATTAACAATTATTATATACAAAGAGATAAAATAAAAGGCAAAGTAAAAAAATAAAACTGGCTAGGAGAGTGGAACCTACAGAACAATCAGAGCTTCTAGAATTGCAGGTTGTAGCAAATTATGTTAAGAACACCATCAACAATTTAAATGGCATATCAGAAAAAAATTGAATAATCTTGAGAACAGAAATATGGATAACGAATCAGACAAAAGGATGGAGAATGCAAAAGAAAGGGGTTGAGGCTAGATGTTTTCACACACATGTAAACTTTGATTAGAGCCAGAGAATATCAATGTGTAAAGGGCAAATAAAATGAGTTTTATCAAACATTTAAGAAAAATGTTAAGCTAAAATTATAGAAACATGGCCACTTTTCTCTAAAAAGTCACCTCTAGGCAAACTGTAGTCACCTACTCAAAACAAATTTAAAGAGAAAATATATAATGCCCTCAGTAGAAAAATACTTTTGCAGGAACATCAAGAATAATAATCATAACCATCATGGTCAGATTCAAAGGAACAACAATAAGATTGACAGCTGACTTCTTAACAGAAATAACAGAAGCAACATGACAGTTTTCATATGCACAACTTTTAGGGGTGAAGCCTACCTAGCAGTCTTACCAAGAAGTTTGAGCCACATTTGAGAGATTCCAAAAACACATAAAGAAGCATATGGTGAAAAAATACTCTTTTACTAATACCCACCTGTCCCATGTCTTCAGTTCCCAGGGGTAACTGCTTTATTCATGTTTTGTATATTCGCTGAGCATTTATGAAAAGAGAAACAAACATCAGTCCTCATCTCTATGATCACCCCATGTTCTTTGCCCTGAAATCACAGCTTTATACCATGTTTGTCATTCTTCTTTAAGATGTCTTAGGGAGATTTGCTTTTTAAATTAGGACTTAGGGACTGGAAAGATGGCTTAGTGCTTAAGGCATTAGCCTGCAAAGCAGAAGGACCTGAGCTCACTCCTCAGTGTCCACATAAAGCCAGATGCACAAGGTGGTGCATGCGTCTGGAGTTCCTTTGCAGTGGCTGGAGGCCCTGGTGTGCCCATTCTCTCTGTGTGTGTCTGCCTCTTTCTCTCTCTCTCTCTCTCTCTCTCTCTCTCTCTCTCTCTCTCTCTCTCTCTCTCTCTCAAATAACTAAATGAAATTTTTTAAAATTTTGAACTTAGTAAGCGGTACCTTTCTAGTTGCTATCAAATCATAAGACCATATTTGCTCAAACACACCTTTATGAGTGAATCAAGACATACTCAGTGGTCTCTGCATGGAGACAAGGGAACAAATCCACTGTATTTTCTTCTAATAAAATTTCAACTCACCTGCAAGATAGCATTGCATCTTTGAGGTTTGGACAATGCTTAAAGAATTGCATTGATTTGCTGTAATTATTCTGTTTCAAAGACAATAAGTAATGCAAACTATTCAGTGCCTCTTTTATCAAAGTTCCTAGGAAAACCTAGAATTATGAAGCTATCTAGAGAATAAAGTTTTGAGTGACAGGTAGCAATGACCACTAAGACCTGGGCTTTGCATTATCCTTTGTTTCAGCCTCTTGTACAGCCTTCTGCATGGACTGCACTCTTTTAAATTTTGTGCGGCCTTACTGTCCACCTTTGTTGACATTGTCAATGACCTTGATTCATTTGAGCTACTACTAAAGGCATCTGGTGGATCCATGTTTCCATCTAGTATCATTTCTCTCTAACATGAAAGTATTTTTGACTTTTTAAGACATTAGATATTCCATATCTGGAAATGTGTTTTCTCAGATTCCCCTGATATGAGAATGTGTTTATTTCACCTTTTGGTAAAACAAAGTCTCTATTTTTTAAACATTTTGGGGTTGACAGTTCTCCACTCTTGAATCAGTGCTTTGAGGACACCTTACCACTGTCTTATGGTGACTGTTATTACTCAGAGAAAGGTAACTGTGCTTTCTATTTCTATCTTTGCCTGTTTATCCATTCCTGGTCAATTACAAGAGATCCACTTTAGCTTCAGCCTGAGTTTTCCTTATGTGCACCATGTTTGTGCTCTTGGAGTACCAAATCTGTTAGTGTTTTTCATAACTTCTTCAAAATAAATGTAAACTGTATTTCTACTTTCATCTATTTCCTGTTATGTACTAGACTATAGATTTTATCCCCCTGGGTCCATGAGTTACCATTTATTCTTCAACCTATTTTCCATCCATTTTTCAGTGTTTTCAGTTTGAACAGCCATGAATCATCTCACTCATATATATATCTATATATCTATATATCTATATATATATATATCTATATATATATATATCTCACTAATTTTCCTTTATCTGATGAAATTCTTTCATCCAGTTAGTGAGATCATATATTTCTTTAATTTTTAAACATATTTTTGATAACTGCATTTGAATTTTTCTCTGTTAAGTCCAACACCTGTGCTATTTGGGACTAATTCTTCATTGTATACATGTTTTATTGGATGCTGACTAATGGGTTGTAAACAATATGTTATATTACGTTATAAAGACTGTGAGTTTACTTATCCTCTTATGAAGAATTTCAATTCTCTTTTTTAAAAAGACAAATCAGTTACTAGCTCTTGAATTTGGGAAAGAACGCTTTTTACCTTGCTAGCATATATTTGTAGAAAGCCTAAGTTTATTTCTCGCTCCCTTCACTTTTTGCTATTCTCTGGGTCCTGCAAAAGCTGTGTGGGGGTGTGTCTAGAATAGGTAAGACTCTAATAGGTTATATTCTGGGGCAAAATGATTATTCATAAGACCCAGTCTTTCTTGTGTCTCAGCCCATGTTAAAGTGTCTCTCTGTCCTCAGGCATACCTGACCCTTACAGGAGGTTTTCTCCTTCTGATGGCTCCTCCTGTCCCCCTTTTGCTCTGGTAAGATTTCAGATGTCTTACTCTGTGTGTGCAGCCCCTCTCTCAGCCATAGACTTGTGAATATTCTTCCACATTTTCTGGACTTTTCTTTGGTAGCTCTTTCTTCTCTGGATACTCTACACTGATGATTTCAGAGTATGACCTTAGCTCAGAATGACCGCTAGCTTGTGCTCAAATTGTAACTCTCTGAACTCACTTGTAAAATTTTCACCAGGCATAGAGCTAGATAATGGTGGACTTACCAACCAAATTCCATTTCTCAGAAAATTGAAGCCTTCATTTCCTGTTGTCCTGAAATAGTTAACATATTAATTTGGTCTAGCTTTATAGTTTTATGTTTAAGCTATTTCATTATGGCCTGGTGGTATGATAGTTTCAACCCAAATATATTGGTAGTTATATATAATTTTGATCTTGAAATAATGATTTTTGAATTGAATGAAAATGAACAAAAATCACTCAAAATTTGCTTGTTAGAGATCTGTAAAAACAGATTTAGAAAGATTTAGAGGAGAAACGATAAAAAGATACACAATACAAAAGCCAACCAAAATATAGTTACTCTGTTTTGATATCAAACAAAGAAAACTTTAAACCATTGAAACTGCTGCGTTAGATCCAAGTTTGGTCATTCCAGCACACAGTTCCTGGGGGCTGACAGCAGGAACACCATGACTTTGAGGTCAGTCTGGGCTGGAGTAAGACCCCGTCTCAGAAACACAAAGCAAAACAAACAAACAAAAGAGAGATTATTGCATTATTAACATTCAAGAATAAAACAAGTCAAAAATAAAAATTTCAATTCATCATGAAATTAGAGCAATTGCAAACCTATATAGGTTCATCATAACAGATTAGATAACATATATAAAGCTATAATTGACAGAATTATAAAGGAAAGATAGTGAAACCCTTAATAACAGATAGAGATGACAAAACACTTTCTCATTAATGTACACAACCATGAGAGTCATAAGTTCAGCCATACCTGAGAGAGGATCTTTCAAGCTTCTTACCTAGCAGACATCCTTCTCCATACACGTGGATTTGTAGATTCCCAGGAACACCAGAACTTTCCAAAGCATCCTCTAAGTATTCATTCTCTGGGCTTGTTTTTTCAAGTTATATTTTGTTTCTTCACTCCTATCAGTGCCTACAGGCGTCACTTTTTCATGCAAAATGCCAAACTATCTCCATAGATTGTTTTAGATAAAGTTAAGGATCATTCTATTTTTCCACACCAAGTCTACTCTCGAGGGCAAAGCTTTTCAAGGAAGCACAAGCAGGTCAAACAGCAGCAGTTCCCTGAGGACAAGATATTTGGGGAGCTCCAAACTTATTTTGTAATGAAAGTCACCACCAGACTGCTGATTCCCACTGCTAATCCAGTTTTGAGGTTATTGGGTTTCAAGACCACAGAGAAACTGTGAATGGGATGGGAATAAGGCCAGGTGGAATGCAACATAATTCACTCTTCTTCTTGAGAGAGCCATTTTCCTGAACTCTGACCCCCATTCAAAGTACTGCAAGCCTTTGGCTAATCTTCAGAGTTCTGAAAAGTATTGATTTTGGTGAAGAAAAATGCCACTGCCAGTTTTTCCATTGATTTTGTGGGGGAGTGGATTTTCTCAGGTTCTTAGACCACTGTTGATACTGACATAGTATGCCCTTATTTTTGTATATCATACACTTCATTGCAATGATCTCTTTACCTGTCTTATCCCACTGGCCTGTTAAACCAAGGTTAGAATTTGTAATGCTTTACACATGATTTTTTTAAGGAAACATTTGTCAAAGTAAATGATGAGATCACAACTAAATATTAGTGAGG